>QYTT01081970.1:0-10419 GCA_006980735.1 Dasypogon diadema
TGGATTGGGTGAAAGGTAAAGGAAGAGAGATGCAAAGAACTTGTTCAGTGAAAACTCTGGTGTGATGTGGAGACAAGCAGACAATATGCATCGATGCCGCTATTGATGACACTCTCATCGTGTATCCGTGACCACCTTTTAAACGCTCTGATGAATATTGAAGTGGTTGAGAGATTATTCCTGGTACCTGGTGGGTGAGTAATAGTTGTCTCATCCACTTCATCATCAAAGAATTGCCTATAACCACTTGATGCATTGGTAAACATTTGGAAACAAATCCACACCTGAACGCATATCGATTTCGACGAGGAGCCACCTTGAGGCTACCAGGGATGTTGACAAATCACTCGGACCACTCATTGAACACTTCTTCGTAGGAAAAGACGAACATTTTTTTCTCATCGTCTTTATTGCCCTTTGGAGGTGAGATGTAGTAGAGACAAATGTGAAAAATTTGACACCAAGAGGAAGAGGTCCCATTTGTTTGTTTGTTTGATTGCTTGTTGGATCGATCATTGTCAATCCAGAAGTTCAGAACGATTCAGTTCTGTAAACACTTGGAAGGTGTCAATTGCCTTGTGGGTGGTTACACACTAAAACGGTGTTGGATATATAGAAGGTAAATGGGTCAGTAGAGGCGGGTGGACGATATCACTAGCACCGACAACAAATGGTCTGCCCTTCAGTTCTAACAAATCAAGGGTTCGTGATGAAAAGCTAATTCCGTACTTCCCTTGTGCTATAGCATCATAGGGTATCCCCTAAGCTTTGGCTACACAATAAAATAATCAGTTTGGGGTTCATTACAATGATTAAGAGAGAGCATATTCGGACGATTCTACCTCTTTCCGACTTACTTCGTTAGGTGCTAACCTAGGTTTATAGGTGTATTGTGTCAGACTAGTTTCCTTAAACTGAACGCTCTAAAGACTCTGTTCTGGCAAAACAGGCCTGAGTTAGACTAGCTTTGACTAATGTTCTCAAGAGCTGGGGCCTTTTTAGTGAACTTTACCGAGACTTTTTCCAAGATTTTCCTGGGTGCAGAGACTAGCACCGTGAATCCCTGCTTGAAAAATGAAAAAGACGATGCCGAGGGCATGCGGAGATTCACATAAATTTTATTTTGCATTCGTCCATCAGAAAAAAGAATTGATCTGCAGTTCAGGCAAAGAACACTGCTACATTTGAATGCAGTAATATGGGCTTGACTGTAATGTGGGCAAGAGTCTTGCTGCTTAAAATTGCAGTGAAAAACATACAGGTCGTGATTGGATTGTCTCCAATTGGAAGAGGTGATCAGACGTCAAACTTGATGTCATCCAGACCCAGTACCCACAGAATCCAACGGAGGAATTGGAAAATAGCTAAAGCCGAGAAATGTTAACCCGAGGAAGGTCCTAGATGTGATATTTGTAAGAGAATCAAACGATATAAATGTGGACTGCGGGACTGGGAAGTACCTGAAAACATTCTGTTCCGATCATCCTTGAATGTTTTTCGAGGATAATTTCTTATCGGGGCTTTCCAGATCGTTCAGAAATTCCAGACAAAATAAATTGGACTGAATTGGCGAGAGCAGTTATTAACAAGCTACCAAGGCTAATATTCGTGGACAACACAATCGCGGAACGAAATACGGTCCACGTCGGAATCTGGTCTAATAAGTAGATTACCTAAAAGGTCGCTCCAGCCATTAGTGAAATGATGAGGTGTGCGAACCACCAAGTGGTCTCACTTTGTAGCGACATTAGAACTTTTACCGACACTACAGTAATCTCTCCCCTCCCGTTCTCCCCCTACCTTTTCCATTATTTTATTCCACCCTAAAGCATTTTCTTGGTTGTGGAAAGAAACGTTCTTGTGCGGTACACGATGCTATACATAATTGAATTTTTCCTACCCGCCTGAAGCAACACTAAACATCATATCGGGCACGAAACACTTTAAATTTACGTCAGAGTCATCCTCGTCCCGCTAGAACACATGGTGACAGATGAATGTACAGCAGTTTTTCTTGTGAAATGGTGGGGGAAAAGTGAGTTTTAACATTCCTCTGGATTTTTATCTCTTTTTATTGTTTTCCGGAAAATCTCTTAACGTTTAGAGGACTACGTAATTTCAGTAATTAATAGAGAAAATTCAGTTATCCTCAAAGGACATGAATGGGGGAGTGAAAGATGGATGACAAAAACGACAAAATTCGCTGTGCTGAGAAAAAATTTATGGTATCTACCTCCATATATAGATTGCAATGTCTCCCTGCTACCGCTGTTCACAATCAACCCAATTACCTTTAATAAACATTTTATGACCCTTCGATGTTGTAACACACACGTCCAGCAAACTATTGGCAACATATCAAATTTCAAGTAATTTTTGTTTATCTAATTTACCACTTTTCCCAACGGCTTTCTGGTGATCTTAGAAATGGTAGATATCACTTTTGTTTTGTCTGCCCCCTTCGCCCTACTGCCCTCCTCTCTCTTCCATTTCTGCCCCTATAGATTTTCCTCTTGCAGAAACAAGAAAGTAACAAAAATTCAATTGCACGTTGGTGTTGTAATTTGAAACCTCTGAGTAGAGTCTTTTTGTAGATTTTGTTCAGAGCATTTTATTTACACAAAAGGGCCCTTTGTTGGGTGCTGTGTTCTCTTGGTAGCGCCTACTCTCCTAGTATTGCACGCCAGAAAAACACCAGGCCTATCCATTTTAGAACAAGGGTGGATGGATTGGTTTGTTGGATACGTTTTATTCGTTCATCACCAGCAGCAGCGGCACCCAGTCCCCTTCCTCCTGGTTGTGAGTAAAATTTGGTCGTTGCTGGTTGGTGGTTGCATACTTACTACCCCTATGTCAACAACCAACAACAACAACAACAAACGAAAGCACTACAATAGCCTACTGAGGGTAATGAAATAATATCGCATGCCTTTCGAAATGACATAATTCGGAATTAATTCATTTTTCTTTCTTTCATTCTTCTCTTTTTGCTGGTGTGCTATTCTGTCCTTTATCAGGGCTAAGTAGGTAGTAACCTGGAATGCTAAGGGGATTGAACAGTTTTCTCTTTTAATGCGCTCACACAAGCCGCTTACCCAGAGGGATAACAAGGGATGTAATGAGATAATTTGAGGATTGTTAGTCGCAATTCGTGTGTTTGATTACGTTATGAAAATGTCACCCTGAGTTTGCTTGGATTAATGATATGCTTGAATGTTTTTGGATTGATTGAGCTGTTACTGTCTAGACGTATTATACAAATTAGAGAGATACCACGCAGGAAGGTCTGGAAATCAAGAATAGAAGGTTCCAAAATATGTTGTCTATCCACGAATTGTGTGAAAGAGTCTAGAACCAGTTTGCAGAGGGCACCACAGTCACCATCTACCTATCCAGTACTGTGATCCAATGAATTGAAGCCTTAATCTCGCTTTAGCTGCTATCGAAACCTACAAATTTTTTTCACATCTAAGTCGCCAAGAGTCTCTTGTGCCAATAGCACCCAGGGTCAGTTACTCAGTAGACCTCTTTGTAGAGCCTCTTTTTGCCAGGGAACCAGCCAGATGAATTCCTTTAACAGGGCAAACTTGTCTTCAAATTCGAAAAAGTAGATTTTTATTTTAATGGGTCAATGTTGGGTTGAAAACGCGAATTATAGAAGTAGTGGAAAAGGTTAAGGTTTAGCCGCCATTGACCTGGCTCAGAAGCATCGAGCGATGCTATGTACACTGCTTAGCTCAAAATGGAGGGCACATAGAGCAATTATTGGAGTATCTTGAAAACGAAAGGAGATAGTGGGTAGTTTTTTTTCGAGAAATTTGCGAATTTATGTAAAAAAAAAAGGTAAGAAAATTCTAAAATTTTGACTTTACACTTCGTAGCTGCTAAACGGAGAGGGTGAGTAAGCACTCATTCAAAAGTCACTGGTGTTCTCTACGATATGGCACCAGACGACCAGACTCGTACATATATCTTGCTTAGTATGAGGTATACAACCTTCGCCATAAAAAAACGACGAAAAAACCTTCAAGTCCTCCTCTCCCTCCCCCTCCCATACCATTTTTTGTTTGTCTCGTGGAGACCTATCACTGGGCGCTCTGTAGATATTCGTATACAGTGTCCAAAAAGAAAGGGTTTGTGATACCATAGGCAAATTCTTTTTCTGTGAAGTGAAGCATATAGTGCAGACCTTACACGCTTACATCTCTTAAGGTTAACAATTGATAACAGTTCTACCTCTTTTGCGCAGTCAACGTAAAGAGCGTCAGGTGAGTGCAAAGCTAAGGTCAATTTGCAAAATCCTGAACTGCGCCAATCAGTTTATACCCCACAACGAATTTTATCAATAGTTCCCTAAGGCACAAACTGAAAATAGGAGATCCTGTTTCGACACTCAAAATGTAATCCGGACCAAGTGTTTAATTGTGCAGTAAATAAACATCTTCGTCCATAAATGAGTGAGTAAACACGATTGAAGTGGTCGGATATGCGACACAATGATGTTTGCCATTCCGAGAGGATCAATCTGGTGGCCCCGGCCATCACATGTTGATGCTGTTTCTTCTGTAATAGCACCTATCTATCTACCTCTGTGCTCAGTTTAGCGTTTTGTAAACTGAACCGTATTTGCAAACATTTTAACATTATGTCAGTGGCATTATAAACCCCGGAAGGGGAGTCAAGAGTGGGGCTCTTACACGAAAGATAAATCGTTGAAAAACAAACTTTGCAAATGGGCAGCTGAATCAAGTCAAGTCAAGACTAGTGGGAAATTACTCATCGATTGCTGGTCTCACGTTGATTTTTATTGTTGTCTGTTTTCTAAACAAAGTCGAGGAAAAACTGAGTACGTTCTGCCTTACAGAAAATCTCTTAAGATTGTTTGCGTGTCACAGATTAGATAATACCGATAGCAATTAGCAGCAGTAGGCAATTGATGCTGGCAAAATCCGTGCATGTTATGTGGAATGCCATAGGTTACCTACGAACTTATACCATCAGGAATCGTAGAACACCTTTAGGTACAACCATGCCGGGAAGGTTTGTAGTGAGAGACGGGAACAAAAGGCGCTCAGGGGTATTCTAAGATTAATCTTGGAGGTTTCTTGAACGATGAACATAAATCATGGGAGACATCGCTTTTACCTTTTTCTTTCCTGGTTTTTACATTACCATTTCACTGCAGGGGAGTACTCCTTTGGAAGTCCATGGCGAGTAGATTAAGACTTGTATCCAGTACTTTCCTGGGAAGCATTTTAGATGGTTTTAAGAGGTACAACTGTAAGATTATTAGGCGCCTGAATGAAATTTGCAGAGAGGTAGCTTTGTATACTGTGTGTTCTCTTGGATAGCATTTTGGGGGGATATATGTAACTAAAAGGGTTTCAAAAAAATGCATCGGCACAATTTTTTTAATTCCCTTTTGTGATTTCATTTTTACTTATTTAAATTCTGCTTTACTTAGACTTATCCTCGCCAGAGAGTTTTAGCAGATTCTACCCCTGGGAACTTTAATACTCCCTTATTCCTCTCTAGGGGAGATCTCATCAGATTTCCCATTGCGCGGGTAGGAACATTACACAATCACCAATCAGAACCGTGGAAAAGAATTTCATCAGTGAATATCGTTTTCTTTGGAAGACCGATAGTTTCTGCCTCAACAAGGGATTCGTATATATTTCTCATTTGGGCTTAAAGCCTTAGTATTAAATCCTATGTGTCTAGTCTATGAGTCGGTATTAAGCCTCCGTTAGAGACGCGCCAGTTTATGACGTGTTCGACGCCCTTTCTATTTACAGCGGTGAACTTGAGGAGTACATCTATCATAAAAACCCATTGGGTGTTAGAACAATTAAGTGGTTTCAATTCTACAGTATAGTGAGCAGGTCCAGTTCTGCAAAGCTGCTATTCTGTCCCCTAGTTAAGAGTTCTATCCTGATGTCTATATCCCACCACATTACTGCATCATCCTTCACAGTTAATCCTTTTCTTCCCATTTCGTCTTGATTAAGTGAGAATCTCGAAACTCTGAACCACTTTTGCGATCTTGGCCGAATATCGATTGGGATTTTGAAATAGTTTCTTTGGTTGGAACATCAGCCATAATTGGATCAAGAATAGATGGGCTATCAAATAGATTGTTGATTGTACCTTGGTTACTGTCAGGGACGGCCCATCATATAAGCAAACTAGGCAACTGCCTAAGGTGGAAATTTATGTGGGGCGAAAAAATCCCAAAAAAGTTTGAGAGGAAAAAAAATCTAAATAAGCAGAACATTTTTTTTCTATCGCACGAATAAGAATGGCGTGTTAAAAAAGTATTGCAATCCATACACAATACAACCATGACTTTCTATATGCAGTATATAATGTCCGTCTGAATACCTGTCTGCCACAAAGCGGTTCACTTAGGTAAGGAAGCGAAAACCACTCGAACTGAAAGCCCTGATTTCGATTAATCCTCTAAGCGGTCGCATGCTCATAAAGGAGAACACATCAGAATCTAGGACTCCACTCTCCTCTGGAATCTTTTTTCATTATATTGAGCTTGCATTATCCTCGGTATTTTATTGTGGAAATCGTGCTTGGGAGCAAGGTATGCTGTTAAGCTTGGGTGGTATACCATATACGGAAGGGTCTCAACCCCGAACACCAACAGCTCGTTCCTAAAGGTTAGAGTCCGTTCACAATAGCCTTAATATACTCAATCAAAGCCATAACTGTTCTACAGTTACAAGCAAAATCAGGCTGGTTTTAAACCTGAACTGGTATCGTAAATTTCTATATACTACTTTTTTCAATAAGGATTATTTTAAAGCGCAAGGCGAAAATTTTGATGTAATATATGAGAAATTTTATGTTCTCGATATCTTGAGGTCCAAATGGATCCCACGATACCAGTTGAGGTTTAAGAAGCAGCTCAGGAACTTGAGTTTAACATCCTTTTCGAGTATCCTTTATCATTCGTCCCTGATTAGTGAAGTTTGCTGAGCTTCTTTTCTATATCAATATCTGGTATTTTAGCTTTTCCAAGGGAAAGTTTATCTATTTCCTTCACGGTTTCTTCCTCCCAAGAGGACGAAATCTTTGTCTTACTACATCAGACGTTTGATTGTGTAGTTTTCCGAGACAGTGGCGAACGCCTTATCAGACGTTGTCATCCTTCATATTTTAAAATTCTGTGAGGATTGAATCGATCTCTCGAGATGACATAGTTGTAAGGGCATTATCCTTATTATTTAATCTAATTTCACATTCTATTTAAAATTTGTAAAAACCGTGGGAAATGTGGGGCAACCACAATAGAATTTGGAAATTTTTTTGTTGTTGTACAGCCAAGGCTCAGGGAGTGTTCTGTGACGAAAAGCTAGAAGAAAAATTACATAGTTTGGCATATTAGCTATCAAGCTTCCCTTAATTACTCAGCTCTCGACATATACAGTTTATCCTTGGTTTAGATTCCAGTTTAGTGCGGCATTAAGATGGACGAACGTCTGGAAGTTGCAGGACTCTCACCTTTTATTTTCCCTTCCTTGTTTCAGTACCAGGCACCTATACTTTTAGCTAGATGTTATCGTGCGGAGATACATAGATCGCAGCTATACCTCTACTGTTTCCTAACTATATCCTCTAACAAGAGGAAAGTTCTTCTACTCTTCGTTTGCCATAAGAACTACGTAGTCTTCCATCGAAGCCATAGGGTTGTGTAGTTTTTGATACTGTTGAAGCCTTTCAGGCTTTAGTTCCATATTGGATGTAGCCAGCTACAAGTTATTGGCTTCCTCACAATCTCCCATAGCCTGTGTAATCCTTCGTTTAAACGTAGATCTTAGCACCTGATTACTGCGGATCCTCTCACCATAAATCGCAACTTATCAGTGATTGGCAGTCATAATTCTAATCCTTTGCTCTACTGAATATTCGTATAGAGGATTACGTTAACTCAGCTTGAATCTACCCTGGTAGTAGAAGCTATTGAAGAGATGCTCCTTACAGCAATTCCATCACTAATGCATCCCGTCAAGATCTGTTCTCAGTCAACATTAATGAATATTAAGAAAAGTGAGGAACAGATAGCGACTGTTCACGATGATGGTTACAAGAATCACGGATAGTTGATTTTTTCATGGGGATGGAGGAGCTGTTACTGTTGTCTTTGACACCACAAAACATTTCAATCAATGCGGCTGTTGTTTCTTTTTACCAGACATTTGTAAATATTTTTCCAGGCGCATTCATTCACGTCCCCATGCTGTAATCACGACAGGATATAGGGTAACAACACGAATGTGTACTTTTTTGCACACCACAAAAGGAGTACCAAATAATTTGCTGTAGGCACTCATTGTTCCTTTTTCATTAGAGTGCGTCCCCCCAATTTACCGATCATAAAATCAAGTAACTGTTAATTTTCCATTCATTCTAACAAGGAAAACATTTTGTCGAGCCGTTCAAGTGGAAGACGTTTACGTAGCACACCATCACCACCAGCAGGGCTGGTCCGCTTTGTCTGTGTACAGACGCAGCAGTTCTGCACTCAATTAAATGGAAATATCCTTGACGCACTTCACACTTAAATTAACACCAACAATAAAGGGAAAATTTTTCGGCGAAGATTTTCAATATCCACACGAACCCCCCGACCGCGCCATGTTAAAGAAATAACAGCACCGCCCGAAGCATAATTTCCGATATGAAATGAAAATCGTTGCACAAACGAAAACAAGAAATGGTCGATAGCTGGTGGTGTTATTCCACAGCCATTAAGAGGTCTTTGGACGTCCTTAACAGGATCCTTTCGAGAGGTGGCACGGTTCAAAAATTTACTTGTAAATTTGCGCCCTGCTTTGAATCTATAAAACGTACCCAGTCCTGCAGTGGTCTATAGTCCTCCGGATGTGCTGATGGTTGCAGGGTGGTAGAATGAGGATTCTATCACTGGTGGTCATTTTACCAGTGGCTTCTGTTGCAATAACCTGAGATACCTCACTTTTGTGCCGGACGGTAATAGGGTCATTCTTTTCCACACACTTACTTCCTTCTCAACGACTCAATTGTGTAGACTGTGATTGAATCAAAACACTCTTAATGCTATTGTTGTCGTCTTCTTGAGTACATTAACTCTGATGGTTGCTTTGTCATGTCCTTTTTTCCCTTGCTTCCTTGATCTTCTTAGAGATGGCTAAGGATACTCAATTGCATTTGTTGCTTTTTAAGAGTATCCCAGAGGATTTCTTTAGCACCTGGTGCACTGGAACTGTGGTGACCTAATTGTGTTTTAATGGCATAGTGCTTGCGGTGCTGTAGTGGAAAGGAGTCCTGCATAAATGATGCATTGACTCAGTAAATACCTTATAAAAAACTTTGAGTACCTACTGTATAGACAGTTGACTGGACAAGCAGTTCTCAAGAGGAATCTGAAGAAAATCATATTGCGTTGGCTATTAAGTAAGCTATCAATCGACGATTAAAGGATTCCGAATCTGATTTACTATTACTACTCTACACTCCTTTTTTCTATACTTTTTAATGATTTGCCGACAGCGTATCCAACTATTGTGTCAAAAGCCTGGGGATCAAACTAAATAATAAAATTCAGGCAAATATCGATCCGTCGACAATCCGGAAGAATATCTATGCAACCTCTCCGTAATCCATACCATAGGTCCCTTAGCGTTAACGCTTCCATCGAACTGTTCGAAACAACTCCGAGCATACTCTTACAACGCGCCATACAAATCTACCGATCCACTAGGAGTGGCTCTACCGATATACCGCACTGTACGCCTTATACCGGCGCCCATACTTAATCAGGCTCCTTAGGGAGCTCCTGTGGACTCCAATAAACCTGCGTGCTCATAACGTTGGAATAGTACATGTCGTTGCAATTACAATAATCAACCAGATGTTTGGCTACCTCAATGTTATCATGGATGGTTCTACCGGGCACGCACAGCTTCGATGAGAATGTTTTATAGACTGCCAGGCATGACTGGTCTCCAGTGTTTTACCCTCTTCTTTGGTATCGGGTGCTAGGCCTGGAGAGATCTATATGAGAACAATATGTAATCTGGAGTCAGGTCTTAAATAGCGCCAGCCGTTTTTCGATCTTGTGATTTGGAGTTATCGAACGCGTTTATGCTTCTTACGTGAGTATGCTTCTTACCGTCATCAGAACGGTGTAATTTTTGAGCTACGAACTCAGACACTGCTTTCCTCACGTGGAGACCTGCAGACCTGCAGCTTTGCAGTCACTTAGGGTTTTTGTAATCGGTTCGTATCCGTAGGAAGTATTTTTTTCAGAGGGAAGGGAAATCCGACTTGCGTACAGGGTGCCAAAGTCCCACCTTTGACTACTTACTAAAAACCCTCCTTCCGGTCTCTGAGGACTCTATAGTTTGGAACCGTTTGCCACATTAC
>QYTT01081970.1:10439-22531 GCA_006980735.1 Dasypogon diadema
TGGAATAGTACATGTCGTTGCAATTACAATAATCAACCAGATGTTTGGCTACCTCAATGTTATCATGGATGGTTCTACCGGGCACGCACAGCTTCGATGAGAATGTTTTATAGACTGCCAGGCATGACTGGTCTCCAGTGTTTTACCGTCTTCTTTGGTATCGGGTGCTAGGCCTGGAGAGAACAATATGTAATCTGGAGTCAGGTCTTAAATAGCGCCAGCCGTTTTTCGATCTTGTGGTTTGGAGTTATCGAACGCGTTTATGTTTCTTACCGTCATCAGAACCTGCAGACCTGCAGCTTTGCAGTCACTTAGGGTTTTTGTAATCGGTTCGTATCCGTAGGAAGTATTTTTTTCAGAGGGAAGGGAAATCCGACTTGCGTACAGGGTGCCAAAGTCCCACCTTTGACTACTTACTAAAAACCCTTCTTCCGGTCTCTGGGGACTCTATAGTTTGGAACCGTTTGCCACATTACTTTCAGCTGGGCCTCTCAATTTAGCTTCCTATTGGAGCGTTTCTCGGGGCCTCTCTGTCTGATGATAACCGGCCCAGCTCTCCACCTCCGAAGTAGAGGCACTCTGGTTAGTCGTTCCTAGCAACCTTATGGAGGTATTACGTAATTTACGGAAAGCATCCATGTTCCCTTAGGAACTGCATCATTTTGCAATATTTTCTGCCAATGCTTGGTTGCAATCTGGCAGTCGAGAGTCCATCGTCTTCTTCCCTCTCTGTTTCACAACTCTTGGCACCTACTGAACGTGCAGCATCTTTCCTGCTTGCTGACCTGTTTTCGTCCGACCTCAACCTCAGAAGGAAGCATTATATGTTCTGTGAGGGGCTTATGCCTCACTTTCCCCATCCTGATTTTCTTCACTCCTTCGGAATTTAAAATATGTTCATCAAATGGGACCTTCTCATTTGAAGGGTATATGGTTTGCCGATCTGCACCCAGAGGATCACTGGACGCTTTAACCACATTTTGTTTTTAGTTTATTTGACCTTACTATTTTTGATTTAGTATTATTATTTCCACACCATTCTTTTGTGCCAATGCCGGGCAATAAAGATGTTATGTTAAGCTTGATAACCAAAACCTGAAGCCAGGAGTCAGTTCCATTCCTGGACTGCTTGGTTGATAAAAGCCTTCCAGCTTAGGCTGAGGATACACTTAAGTGTAACGGGAATCCATGAATCCTAATATAAATTCTTCTTAATTTAGTAATAAAAAACTTTATCAAAAGTCGATTCTTTGAGATTTCACAACTCGGACAGGCAGTGATTATTAAACTCCGTCGTAAGGAGCTCAATGGCTACCTGCTATTGAGTGTCACCGAGAAAAGCAAACCCACTAGATAGTAAATTATTGGTATATTGCGGATACCGCTCTGCGTCATCGTTTAACACATTGCCAAGATGAGTGCGTTTTGCAGATTACACAAACCAAAGACGGCAATGGTGTATCTCTTTATTTTAGACGAGTCGCACTATCATAAAACCACGAAACTTTTCTCAAAAATATTAGCAAACCCAAAAAAAACACTAGATTTTTTTCAAACTTCCACAAAATGGAAGCAGAAACCTTTCTAATGATGGGATTTTTCGTGAGACAAAACATTTCTTTCCCCAAAGAAATTGAAAATTTTTTCTACCGTCGGAATTTCATCGCATTTCTCCAGAATCTCCAGAAAAACGTTCAGAGTTCCCGGGGAAAATTCTTAACCTAAAACCGAACGCAGAAAGAAAGACTCCTCCTCACCTCAGAGAGGCGTACATGATCAACTGGACATGCTCCAAAAGCACATTATTCCTTTTACACACCAGCCCTGCTGCCATTTTTGTGTTTGCTGCACGAAGTCCTGAGGGCGTCACCGACATGTTGAAATGATTAATGTACACAAGAGGCGGGTTTTATGCTGCCTCTGCTAGTGGGATGGGAATTTTTCTTTTTCCATGTGAAAGAGCAATGCAAAGGGATTTGTACGGGTGCAAGAAACGTCTGGCAAATCCCTCGTTTTGCTTTTCTTTTACGAAATATATCCCCTCTCTTGTATGCATTGAGTAAGACTTCTTGCTATTGATGTAGTACTCTTGTCCCCACCACTCTCCCCTAAGCGTGTGTTTTTGTTTTCGCCTATGTTTTGTTCTGTTGTGTCCTGTTGTATGCTCCATTATCGCTTCAATTTGTAAATATTTTCCCCAAAAACATTGGATCGTGTCTCCGCACGTCACTTTCATAGATGCCTCGCTTTTGTGCCCTTTTGTGCGTCGTATGGTTTAGACGTGATATGTTCCTTTTTTGGATTGTTAGGGTAAAATTATTCTGTCCCCCCACCCGCCCAGATGGTATGCTGGCATTTTTTGTGAATGTGGTAGGCGGATGTGTAGGAAATACAAGAAGCCGTTTGTGGGATATAGTGAAAATTTATACAGAAGTATGTATTTTCGGAAAGGTATTATATGGCTTATGACATGGTACTTTCTTGTACAGGGGTCCTTAGAAAGGGGGAAAGAAAACTAAAAGTCTTAAGAAGGTATCAAAAAAGTCTTTTATGAAATTTGTTACCACTATACCTACCCTATTGTTCTGTTAAGAGTAGGTGTAAGCTGCAGGACATCGGCATTTATGGGAGAATACGAGTCCTGCAGAAAATAGTTCTGAAAAAGCAAATAACTTCGTGGTTACATCTTTTCAACGGACCATCTCTTTTCGAATGAGTCCATCCTTTTCCTCCAGGACCATTGACTTTTAGAATTTCGAGGAAAAAATTCCTGGGCTGTAGCCTATGGACTTTTTGGCGGAAAATTCTTATTTCATATTTAAGATGCTGAAACTCATCTTAATCGCCGAATTTCTTGTCCAAGTTTTAAAAATCTTCTCAGGAGACCGTCCTTTTTCAAATAATCCCTCCCCGCGTAGGTCCATAAATTCTAAAATATCGTGAAAATTTTCGTAACCACAGGCTATGGACCTCTGGGTAGAAACTCCTTGTTTCACATTCAAGTAGCTGAAACTTTTCAGAATCGCGGAGTTTCTCGCCCAAATTTTGGACATGTTCTCAACAGGTCATCCTCCTTGGAATGGACCCCCCCCCAGTCAAGGTCCCGTGACTTTAAGAATATCTGAAAAAATATGTAGAAAGTTCTTGTTTCATATTTAGATAGCTGAAACTTGTCAGAGTTTGCCGAGTTTCTCGCCCAAATTTTGGAGACGTCCTCTCCTTTAGAATGAACGCTCCTCCGTCGAGGTCCCGTGATTTAAAAAAAAATTTGTATAGACAATTTTTGTTTCATATTTAGATAGCTAAAGCTTGTCAGAATCGTCGAGTTTCTCGTCCAAATTTTGGAGATGTCTTCAGCAGGCCATCCCCTTCAGAATTTCTGAGAAAGAGTGTTGGGTGGAAACTTCTTGCTTTACATTTAAGCAGCTGAAACTTCTCAGAATCGCCGGGTTTCTCTTTTCAGCAGACCCTCTACTTTCGATTAAGCCCTCCTTCCCCACACCCACCTCGTTTCTCAAATTTCCTTGGCCTGTGTGCTTGGGGTGGAAGATCCTTGTTTCATATTTAAGCAGGTGAGACTTCTCAGACCCGCCGAGTTTCTCATCTAAATTTTGGAAATGTCCTCAGCAGGCCATCCCCATTAAAACAAGCCCTCCTTCGCCGAGGTCCCGTGACTTTAAGAATTTTAGAATTTCTTTTGCATCTAAGTCGATGAAACTCCTCAGAATCACCGATATGGTTGTTTGAGAACGGTTCTCAAACATTTCTGATGTGAGGTCCTATTCCTCTTTCGAAACGACGTTTCACTGGATATTTTGCTTCTTTTTTTTAAATGGGCGTAAGAAGTTTTGTGCATTCTTAAAGTGAAATTCGGACATATTCGACTTCACAGGTCACAGTTTCGTCAGACGGACGTCATTGATTACAGAAATAGAATCCTAGGACGACTCCTCAACACTTTTTTCTTATTTTACCAATGAAATTTTCTCCATTCCCAATTTCACATAACCCAACGTTCCCCTCTATCTTCTTAATCCTAATCACCGCCACCCCCTACCAGACTGCGGCATCCAGTGGAAGAAAGAAATTTTAAAAGGCTTTTAAGGTGAAATTTTGCAGTAATTGCTTTAATTAGAGGCCCTGAAATATTTTCCCAATTTTCCCAGCACGGAAATGGGTGGAGCAATTTTCAGAATGCCCTGTATTCGACATAACACGAAAAGAAAACGGAACCCTGGAAAACGACAATGACGAATCGATGACTGCTCGCCGGTCGGGGATGCCGAGGGGGTTGGGAGGCAAGAGCTATCTACAATCTACACAGTGCGCGAAATAAACAAAAAATAAATCTGGATGGCACCGAAAACAACCGCGCATACAAAAGTTGTTTTCATGTTTTTCCCCAAGCATTGATACACAACGAACAAGAGTTTCATGCCTGAAGGGGTTCTTTAGATCCGGTTCGACGGACCAGGGTGGATGGGATGAGGAAGACTGTACTCTCTGATAAACGTGCCAACACAATTTCTTCGTAGCCTAGATAGGTAGGCAGGAATATCTTTAGTCTTTTCACCTGGCTTATGTGTGCGCACACACACGGATGGATATCTGTGACTATTGCTCAAGCTGATAGCTGGCAGCAACGGCAGCAGCATCGGTAAAAGTCTTTTATGTAGGGAGGGCGGGAATTCGTGCACGGACGAATCTTGTGCCGCACTGGTTCGGCTCGGCGACTCCTATGTTTTGTGTTTTTGTGTATATACAAACAACAACCCGGGCGAAACTTGAAATGTTTACACGCCTTTACCCCTGCTACTGCGTGATGAGCATGCCGGAGTGAACCAACCGAGAGCTGGACTGGACTAGTGCGGAGGCTGAGGCAGTACCACCAATCCAGTCAGTCAACGACCAAGAGGGTGCCGCGGGAGCACCGGATAACTATTTTGCATTCTCCCTAGGCAAGGTGTAAGTTAGTAGAGTGGCTGTGCGAAGAAAAAGGACCCCCAGTATATTAGACTAGCATTTTACACTGGGCCGCGATAAAAACAAGAAGAAGACTAAGGTACAGGGCACCATTCCTAACCTAGCACGAGAGTTCATTTTCGTACTCGGACTGTTGCACAGTTTTTAGGTGCGTTGGTTACATGCGCGCGGTATCTATATGTGACAAAGCGAGGGAGTTCGAGTTTGGAGTTGTTTTTGCGTTGTGTCACGGAGCGTGAATTTGTTACCTACACTAGCCTGTATTGTTAAAAATCAAGGGGTGGGGGACAATAACAGTAACGTGTAAAAACAAGTACCTGAAGTGATATTCACGTTTAGAGAGACTGTTCGGTCCGGTCGAATGGAAACGGGTGCACAGTTTTAGTGTGAATAACACAGAACAGGCTCCAGGCGGTTATGTGTAAGTTGGAGACGTGCTACTAGTGGTGTTATTTTCGTGTCGGGTACTCCATCATTTATTTCGTTTTGATTTTCGTTGGTGATTTGTTGGTTTATGTTTGTTTCGAATCCTCATTGTCTGTCGGGAAGAGTCCGCGGGACACAACAACCAAGGAATGCATTCAAAACAAATCGAAAACTCGGACTTCTGAAGGAATAGACAGAGCAGCGACTTAAAAGTGCGAAAACAGGACGGAGAACGCGAGGAAGTGTGCTATAGAAGTAGATGCTTCCGGCGACGACGGAGGAGGACGACAGATGCAGATGGGCACTTATAAACAAGCAGTAAACATTTATACAACTTTGCCCCTGTATTATAACTTGGCAAGGATGCGAATTTTCTTGAAATCAATTGAACTTTAGATACAGTCGCAATTCGGACGGCTTTCGGCGGTGCGTTTCTAAGCCGTGATTGCTGGTGAAGTGCAAAGAGTCTACTTCCTTAGGCAAGAGGCCCAGTTAACAGTTATTATGTATTGTGTGGTCGGTACTCTAATGAAACTTTGTTAAACCCTAGTAAATTAAAGCCAACCTTCGACATTAATATGTGCAACAATGAAAATGCAGAGAGAACAATAAAACCGCAGTTCCGTGTGCATTTAACCGAAAAATTGACGAACAGTAACGATAGCAGTGGTGTCAGCAGCACCAAAAGTATCTTTCTAGCCAACTCACAGTGTCCAAAAAGTCCGGCGGAAACTTTAGTACCATCTTTGGGAGTTTCTAATAGTTCGGGCGTCACAAGGAATATTACTACCCACCAGAACTTAACTATACCATCGGGAGCAGCAGCTGGAAGACCACCAGGAGTAATGTCGTCGATGCTAGGGAATGCAGTGGTACCTCCAGGTTTACTACCACCATTGGATCACTATCGTCTGCAACTGTACAACTATGCCATGGTGGAACGTTTAAGATGCAGTCAGTATCCGGGACCATTGCCTATTTGCCCACCAGCCTATTCAGCAGCGGCAGCAGCAAACAGTCCTTATGGTCCCCGATTCGCCTTATCCATGTCCTTGTTTCACAATCGTGTTTTCCAGCCGGAAGAGCCCAAGCCACAGCACAGTTATATCGGACTAATCGCAATGGCCATCCTAAGCTCACCTGAGTCAAAATTGGTCTTGTCCGACATCTATCAGCATATCCTTGACAATTACCCGTATTTCCGAACCAGAGGACCAGGCTGGAGAAATTCCATTCGGCATAACTTGTCCCTCAACGATTGTTTCATAAAGGCAGGTCGCAGTGCTAATGGCAAAGGTCACTACTGGGCAATTCACCCAGCGAATTTAGAAGACTTCAAAAAGGGCGATTTTAGACGACGCAAAGCCCAGAGAAAGGTCAGAAAACACATGGGCCTGGCAGTAGATGATGAAGGTACTGATTCACCAAGTCCACCACCGTTGGCTGTAACACCACCGCCACATTCACAGGGTGTTGTCGGACCTCCGTTTTGCCCCACGTCATGGGCGGCCGCTGCAGCTGTTGCATCAGGACGACCAACGGCCGGAGTCATGGCTAACATATACTCGCAGTCGAGGAAACGGCAATTCGACGTGGCATCTTTACTTGCTCCGGACGACGACAATAATCAACGTTTCACAGCCTTATCATCATCCAGGCAACATCTTGACCCCCACCAGACATTCGACTCCACTCAGCAGTTTTTAAAGGCTCCAATGTCTAAGAAAGTAATCCTAACAACTTCTAGCGATGTGGACGAGGATATAGACGTGGTGGCCAGTGATGCCGAGGAGAATCCCTGTCAGAAAAGTCAACCAACGTTGAGCAGTTTACCACCGTACAGTGACCAGCAAGATGATGAAACCCAGATTTTAGAATTGCATCCAGAACACGGTCAATCTGTACAACCGGATAGCTTTCAGCTTATACAACAAGAGGATACTGCAGGCAGTCCAATTAGCCAACAAGACGAGGATGTGCATCAAACACCGTCTTCCCCAAACGCTTGGCAGGGCTTCATCCAACAATGGCCAAACAACTTCAATCCACTTGGGGTTAGCGCAGCTATGGATCCCAGAATCCTAGGGCGATATTATGGTCAGTATATGGCAGCAGCAGCAGCACAGCAAGCAGTTGCAGTAAGGCATCAAGCGGCGGTGGTTGGAAATTTTTTAAATGGGAATGCGACGGTAATTACTACGAGCACCACCAGCAATAGTAGCAGAAATGGAACACCGCTGGAAAGTAATAGTAGCGTTGTAGATGCATCTGAGTTGCAACAGGAGCAACAACAGCAGCACCAACAGCAGCAGCATCATCACCATCATCAACACCAACAACAGCCATCGAGCGAATTGAATTTACCCGGAAGCGATTGTTAATAAATTTATTGGTGTGATTGTTGTTGATGTAGAGGGGGAAAAACTGACCTAGTCACACACAGGCTACGAATTTCTTAAGAAAATGTATAGCGCGCCTATCATGAGGGATATAGATGGGACAGGTGGCCTCATTTGCTCATCTTCTGTGTAAGTTTAGTTTGCTCTAGGGAGAGAATTCTCTAAGATAATCAAAAAAGTATATTTTTCGTTTTTATAATGCAAGAAAAAAGGTGGTTCTAAGAGGACTTTGTATCTTTTTTTATCAACAGTTCCAATTTCATACAAAAAAAAAATCAGAAAACATGAATAACCCTTCCAACGTGTTTCTTTCATTGTTTCCTTTCAAGACAGAACACGAGAAGACGAGTATAGCAAAAAAACCCATAAATTTGAAAAATAATAACAGAAAAAGATGAAACTTATAGAAACTTGTGTACATAGGACAGCAATAAGCAAAAAAATAAAAAAAAGATAAAATCCTATGAAATTTAGAAAAAAGTTTTTCTTGTGGACTTTTCTTATATTTTCCTGTAGAAGTATTTTTCCTCAATCCGATCAAACCGAAGAGTGTGAAAAGAGAAGAGAAAATGAGGACAACAGAAGAGCGATGCTGAAGAGAGTGACCAAAATTGTTTATAATTTGTAGAAAGCAGTAAAAAGAGGACTGCAAAAAGAACACACTTGTGAAATTAGTTTTGCATTTTATTTTGAGAGTTCTTCATTATTGCTTCTCTTTCCTTGTACTTCATCCGCTTCCAACATAACTCTGGAGTCTGGGTCTGGAGCACAGGAAATGCTCCAGAGTTTCTGGTTTACTCTCAGTAAAAGTAAAGTAAAAGTTTACATACATGTTTCCAGGATATACGCTTAGCCTTTCTAAGTTCTTCCGTCCAGGTCTCTTTATAATCACTCCAACATCTGATGCGATCATCCGCCTTCCTGTCCAGCCCAGTTCGTAACTAGAAATTTTGTCTTAATATTGCCCTCTCCAGCGTTCTATTAAGGATCGCATCACGGATCGGCTGTAATTTGTTAAGAGGCAACGATTCCTTAGGAAATTTGGAAGGCAGCGTGCCTACCTTGAATCCTTCAATTTATTTTGCCTCTTTTTTAAGACTAGATGCGTTCTCTTTAGTGTCTATTCCATTTTCCCTAAACTAAAAGCATCTGGCACCTGATTTGAAAGTCGCCCTGCTTAGCCAAAACGGCGTATACTCATAAATATTAAATTTCTACTTTTTTTACGTAAATTATATTAATATTTGTCATATGCGCTTAGTGAAAATTCCATTATTTAGTAAAGAAAGCTACAAAACAAGTTATCATCCGCCGTATCTGTAATAATATTAGGATACAGGTTAATCGAAAGTTATAGATTTTTTATGGTTATAAGTTTGGTCGATTTTCTTGCAGATTGACATAGCCACTCCGGAACCGTCAAAGACTTACCTGTTTGAACATCTTTGCACATACATCGTTTCGGCTAAGTAGGGCTTGTCTGATCGTTTAATTTGTATCTTATTTGATGGTATTATCATCCAGTCTTTTGTCATTACCTCTGGAATAACTCAAGGCTCCATTTTATTATCCACTTTCGTTCTAGACCATAAAAAAATCGCTACCTTTCGAACAGAAAATTCTTGAATTGATAAACATGTCAATTAATGATTAATACATGCATGAATACCATGTCGATAATATAATTAATTATAGCATAATGGAGAAGGTAACACACTGATAAAATCATTGGTGTAGGATGCATAATACCTGTGTACACATAACGACATCGATGTGGTAATGTCTCAACTTATCGCTGAATTAACTGTACTCAAACTCAACTTGATTCTACACCGACATTTTCTCGTTGGAGCTAGCAAGCTAATTTTTGCCATAATCTATAATCTGTAGTCCTTCACGTATATATTACCGCATCGATGCAGTTGTTGATTAATTTTCCGTTGGCTTATTTTAAACATTGGAATGGACCTATTGTTTGAGGGATGTATATGTCTAGTCCAAAACTAGAGGCGGTATCCATCAAACAGCTTCCAGTTTACAAGGAGAAGACCAATTTATAGTTTGGTAGATTGCACTACATATTCTTACTGATTCCTGACCATATAAGAGCTGTCCACATAAATAATTTAAGCACGTGCATTACCGTTAGGGCTGTAATTAAAATCACTACAGTAAGGTGGCGTCTACTTTGTTGTACGCGCCAGAGGGATTTTGAGCCCTCTCAAGAGTGATTTGAATCCAAGTGTTATTGAACTATAAGGATATTCTCCAGTGAAATAAATCCAAACCAAAAGAGATAAAAATTCACAAGATGCCAGACTATACAACACTTCCATGACTTCCGTGAATACAAAGTGAAACGTCATCGTGCAAAAATCATATCTGTTTCCACTGGGCAGTTGGATACCATTTATGATAATGGCAGTCCCACGTCAAACATCGATTAATGCTTGTTGTTTACTCGTTTTAAACTACCCACTCGATGGTGGTATAGATAAACTGTCATGGATGGATTAAAATTCATCGATTCCCTCTTGAACAGAGACCACTCCAGACCAGCTGAAGCACCAACCACACCAACGTTCAAGTGGGTATGGTTTGTACCCTTCCAAGTAATTTGAATTGCGCACGCAGATCATCAGGATCGATGGCCCATAGGAATGAAGTACAGACCTCACAGATATCTTTGTCTGTAAAAAGTGAGCGTCAACAATCTATGGACGTAGTGCCTATAGTACTCCATTGATTGAGTATTGACCAAAGAACTTTTGAGTAAACAACTCTTTGCGGCTGCACTGTGCTATGCTGTGCAGTTGGATCGTGGGCCATTGGGAATTGGGAGTAGTAGATCGAAGTGAGCAAGTTGCGGGAGAGTAGATATTTTCTGGAAATACCACTTTCAACGTAATCTAGTGTTCCGTATTAAACTGACCAATTTGATCGGTAATTTCTCAGATCAAAGGAATATACCAGTACCTGTTCTGACAAAAAGTCGGAGGCGTCCCCAAACCCATTGATCTGCTCTATCAGAAGCGGCAATCAATGTGTCCATTTAAATGAAACCAAACATAAAACGTGGAGGAGTCTTTTATTGACGGACGGACCTATTCGATGATCCTCTTCATTTCCCACACCCGGGCGAGCCATCAAAGATAGATGAGAAAAGTGCAAGATCACTGAGATCGGGTACATCTTTCTTCTTGTCGGGTTTGTTTTTGTTGATTAAAACGAGGCATGACACAAAAGGTGCACCTCAAGTGGATTGGTGATCTTGCGTCGCTGAAATCTATAGCTGGTCTTTATAGATCCGAACCGCATAACATCTGCCCGCCTTGCCCTGTTATTAGTCCAACCGAAATATTTTCTCTCTAGGACTACACTCTGGATGATGGACTGTTGTTGACTCGCTGGATTGTGTAGTGATTGTGGATGAATACACGGCGCTAGATCACTTATTTCGCGTGAAAAGTGGAAAATAAGAGGGGCTTTTTAGAGCTATTCAGCTTGGGAACGCCTCATAAGACGCTCACTATCCCGGTTGAATCGGATCACAGAAAAAAAGCCGCCGACACCTTTAAATGAGGACTGAGCCAATTCGATTCATTTAATGAAATTAATCGAATGTGACGTCATTGGATGTGCTTAAATCGAATGAGCTGGCGCTTCTACTTTGACGTGGACATGGATAGGTGATTTTCGCCGTTCTCCTTCCCTCTTGCTCCGACCATCTTCCTGGTTTGCAGCACACGTGGACGTGAGATAGTAGAAAAGCCACGAGGTCAGTACTTGAGAATGACGGGACACTCTCCGGCGCAATTTATAGGTTTTTATGGGTGAAAAGTTTTGCGCAAACATCTTGACTGATGGTCCCACCATAACCAGGATAGAGGCGTGTGTTTCCCTCTTTCCTTGGGCTTTTCTTTCGTCGGTTAAGTGCTTTCTAATTACATTAAAAGGCCTTTTCTCCGCCGTAGTACTTGTGGGGACGACATGTATTGAATGTATACTGGTATCCTCGTCTCCATCTCTGCACCTGCTCTTTGTATTATTTCATGATATTATGTCGACAATAACGATGACGACGCAGTGATTTTAACGGTGTAACACTTTGTTTGAGGTTTGAGCACTCAAGGGAATGCAAAGAATAGTTTTCGGTTCAACACGAGATGATCAAAGAAAAGATGTACATGTCGGCCGGTATTCATTTCTTGAAAGGTCTTAATTGGCGATTTGTTGGCATCTTTTAATTGTGCAAATCCACTAATAGAAAGATGTGCTTTTTTT
>QYTT01081972.1:0-13081 GCA_006980735.1 Dasypogon diadema
AATGCAGGCATTTACCTAGGAAAAATCGCGGGTTTTTCATGACGTCATATCCGGTTGAGTTTGGTATCAAAAGATTGCTCTCGACGAGTACTTTTAAAAAATGTATAGTTATAGTGGTCTATCTTCATACAGTCCCGAATAATACAGTCCTAAACATGAATTTGTACTAAAAATTGGGGGAGTCTAAGGATTAAAGTCCTTCTCACTACTACAACGTTAAAGCAATGCGTGCAAAATTATTCCCTAACCATTCAAGTTTTCACTTCTGCCGGCACTCCCGGAGTGCAACCCGTCGTTTTTTTTTTTTTTCAGGTATTTCGGAGAGCCAGAGAATGTTGGACTGTCGGTTACAATACTGACAATATTCTCATTTTTCATGGTGTTTTGGGATAGTGCGACAGTGGAGTAATATTATATACATTATGGAGTTATCTCTGATATACGCTTAAGTTATTTATGGGAATTTTTAGGATGGTGTATGTATATATAGAATGGAAAAGAATATTGTGGGGTTCTTGGAAAATTTAATTTTGATTTTCTTAGAATGGAAAGCTATGGGCCCTAACAATCTGTTGTATATGCCTACATAGGTGGATGTCTAATAGATATTTAATTGAAGTGTCTTCTATTGAATCCTTAATTTTATGATAGCAGCAAGTTTTTCGGTTCCGGTTCGATAGAAGTAGATAAAGATCTTTCAGTCATTCTAGTGAAACAAAATATAGTTCTCTCTTGTGCGCAATAAAAGAATCTGAAATTTACATAGAAATTGTGTGGTCATCTAGTCGTAGCTTGAAAGAATACTTCCCAGTATTTTATAATTCTTCCTGCCTAGGCCCGGAAAATGTCCTGACATTCGAGCCCACTATCCTAATCCGAGAAATTAGAGTTTTTTCGCTGAATACTCTCTGTTCAAAGCACTCCAGAATTGAGTCAAGATATTCTTTTGCTCACCACCAACAGCAGGGTTAAAGATGTTATAAGGTTAGCTATTTAGCATATCTATTCTTGTGCTCCAGCCTCCACATTGGTAATCAAACCCTCTGAAAAGGTTCACATTCATTTTTATAATCGACATAGAGAAACATCGGCTAAAAAGAAGGGTTCCAGTTATGAAACCTTGACTCACGAAACGCCATATATATTCGTCCTTCATTTGTTTTGTCCCCGCAGACTTCCACAAACTATGACTAATTTATTAAGACGAGCGAAAGACCAAAGATTCAGATGTGTCACATTTATAGATAAGGAATCGTCAGTCCTTATGCACATAGAAAACCTTTCACCTAGATTGAAGTAAAGATGAAAGCCAGTGTATTTTTCGGATCACGAATCAAAACGATCCTGGACCGCAAGAAATTCCCAAAAAGTTGGTAAAACGAAAGCGACTTGGAAGACCTTTTTTGCAGGGGTTTGGGACTTCCTAAACAATCACGTGATATGTTGGTAAGTTCGGGGCTATCATGTAAAATACTCTATGTACCTTTTGTGAGAGATCTGAGCAGGAATTTCAGGTTAGGTAGCCATTTGTGCTGCTAGGTATTCGCTTCGAAGACAACATTTGTCACGAAATGCTGAATGCTTTATTATTATTTAGCTTTTACTTCCAGAAAATATTCTGAAACCATCGGAAATTGAAAATTCTTATAGTATATTTAACAACTTATCCAGGACGCATAAAAATGTTAATTATTTTAACATTTTTATTTATTTTATTTTATTTTTATTCATGAAATTTGTAAACTCGTAAGTGAAATCCCACTTATTCGTCCTCATTATGCCTCACAAATGACTTCATCCCCTATTCATTACAACAAGTACATATTTCCTTTCAAATCCTTTCCGGTATACCAACTCTATTAAAATTTTGCACCTATTCCGCCACAGACAGGTATTCAAAAGTTGAAATCACCTGTCTGCGTGCAACAACTCTCTGCACACTTTGTGCATAATGAAATTGGTGCACTGTCCATGTTCCACCAAATGCCTCACAATTTAATATGCAAAATTATTCGCAAAAGCCTGCATCTGTGCGCGTCAGGTCTAATCGCTCCCATGTATCACAGGCCAGTGATAAAATGCAGTGTTCCGTGCCATTTGAATACCTGAATTAATTTCATATTCAATTTTACAGCGTGTAAACAGAAACGCTGATCAAATCGGTGCTGGTATCGCGAGAGCTCCTTAACTTCCTCCCACCTCAGCATGACGTATCCTATATCCTGCTAAATATAAACGTGACTCTTGTTTGCCACGAGTGGCAACGATACGCGAACAAGGAAGCTCCTTTTAACCTTCATCTTGAGCAGTTTTAAAGCCCTAAGTCGACTGATTGCTTCGTGTTTCCCCCAGTATACCCCAACGGTGCCACCCCAACCACGGTTATCTTTGCAAAGGATGTGTAATTTATGACTGTCAGCGGCATGACAGTCTCATTAAAACTGAATTAAGGATAAGCCACCTAAGTCAAGGGATTTTCTTTTGTTGACTCAAGATTTCAACTGATGGCCTCGATGGGTGGCTGGGGACGGGCATTACTCACAGATTGGAATATTATTAACTTTTTATTTTTGAGAGAAACTTCTTTCCTAGAGTCTGTCTTTTCGAAAGTTTTCGAACGTTTGTGAGATTTTCTTGTCCCAATCGGGGACTAACTCGAAAGAAGTATGAAGTCGTATTTTCTTTGGGTCGGGAAATATAAGAAAACACATTCAATTTTGATTTCTTCTGCACCGTGTGGATCTGGGAGTAGTGCCTTTCAGGTCACTTTTACTTGCCTGAAAGGAAAGCTGATTTAATATTCATCAGTCCGATCCGAGCTAACTTTCCATTTGGACTGTAGTTGCTAAAGTGATAGTTTAAAAGACAGGATATAACACAAGTCCCACAAGAGTTTTTAACGTAGCTGTGGATGTGGTGCGAAAAGCGTCCGTTCAAATTCCAGATCCTATGTCTTTCTTGTAAAGACTATTGTTTCTGTCTTGTTCGTGTTGATAGTGAGATTCTGTTTTTTTTACACCACGATTCCACCACTCAGAAAGCATTCCTCAAGACTTGATATTGATTCCATGTAAATGATCGTTATTGGTGGCTACATAGCCAAATCTAAATCTGCTGATGTAAACCTGCATAAATTTTGTCCATAAAACTAGGACTGAGTATGGACAGAGTTCTGAACCGAGTAAAATTAGCGACCTTTAAATGAAGAGTCCCGTGTATTTTTCTATGGGGATTGGCAGAAATTCTTCGGGATAGATAGATCTGTCCGGGGAATTTTTGGCAAGTGAATCGGTGAATTCATTGCCTTGTAATGCTCATGTGGATAAGGATTCAAAAAAGTCGTATTAATAAATTTTTTAATTCCAGAAGAAATTTTCATGTTTGCATGACTAATGAGTGGGTGGTTTTTAGCAGTTGGTTTAGAAACTAGCGCAGTTAGAAAAGATTAGTTATCAGAGAGAGAATTTGCACACTATTAAAATAAGCTTGGACTTAGCACCGAACCTTGATGTAGTCCTATATATAAGAAGCGAAATGAGCTTTGTTTGTTATCGGAAATGATTTTAATTTGCTTGGAATAGAATAGTTTTCTGACAGCTATAAAATCAGGGAGAATACTAATGTTTTCGAGTCGACCTAGGAGAATGTTGGATCTAACATTGTTGATGCCCAAAAAAACGTATACTGTGAATTCTTCTTTCTTTCTAGCTAACATAATTTCGCGGAGTGCAATAAGTCAGATGGAGTTTTAGGGTCTCTATCTGTTTTTTTTAGAATGGATAAGATAGCAATCTTGGGCTAGCTTTGGGGAATGGTATTCTTTGGCAAAAACCTATTAAATGTTTCAAGTAATAGGTTTTTGTTATCAACGTTAAATTAATTAATTAACGAGCATCTTATAAGACCAAATCTATGCGCAGTGATTTTGACTGTTAAGGGAATTTTTGAGTAATTGATATGTGAAGATTTATGGGATTTATAATTACAATTAATCTGCTTTAGAAATATGAACAATATTTCGTATAATAATAAACAAAATCTTAGCACGTCTTCGATAGTGTACGGTAACAAATTCAAGGATGAGGGAACATATTGATTATACATAAAAATTGTTGGATGCTTTCTAGTTTACGAGCACAGAAATTTGTATGTGCATAAATTTCCAATCGATGAAACGAGAAATCCTATCAGAAATTTTTGGAGAGAATAAAACTTTCGATTGTCTGCATTCCAATTGATGGACTTGTTTATCTCAACAACTGCTGCTGTGTAAGAATAGAACATTTTAGATTGAGGAAAACATGTTTACAATTTCTTTAGCTCCAAAAATGGTCCAGTGCCATCAATTTATTTACATATATGCTAATTGCTATAAAATTACCATTTTCTGTACCAGAAATTTGGATTCAAGTCGATTTCAGGGCTCACAGATCACAAGGACAACGTCCAAAGTCTATTCATATTTAAATCAGTTGAGGACTATTACTAAAATATCGCCACCATTCAATTAATCCCCAAGGTACTTGCTAAAACTGATGAAAAGCCCATATTCATTCCATGCCACTGACAATGGAAACCTTGTTCATGTCCTTGCTACCTACACTATATGCGCTGTAAAGCATCCCACCAGATTCAGTTCCAACGTTCCAACCCTCTCAACCATCCAATCGAGTCCTCAATTTTCCTTTGTTTTTTGTTTTTTTTTGTTCTTGTTTTGAAATCTCCTTTTTTTGTGCCGCTTTTTCTGGCACTTCAATCAGTGCAGACTATCGTCACTGTATTCATCACCGTCACCATAACCAGAGGCTGGGAAACTGGATCGTTTGAAAGTATACCATGGACCATTCATCCATCTGAAATAAGCTTTCAATTATAAATTACTTACAGGTGGGCAGTCATTTGAAATGACGTTTGAAGAGGAGAAAGAAGCGGCGGACATAAAAGGTAATTCTGTCATGTCCTTCTCAATGGGACTATGCTGTTTTTAGAATACCCAAACCCCTTAACGTTTTCATCATAAACGGAAAAAGCGCTGCGTTTCCCTTGCTTTACATAAAATCAATCAATCCACCTCAATAACTTCAGGGCTGATGTTATTTTGTTTCTACTTTCAGATCGCGGTTCTGTTTTGATGTTAGTTTTTACCTTAGTGGCCGTTTTTATTGGTGGCTTGATTGATTCAGAGAGTAAAATAGGAGTGGATTATATCTGAGATAATTTGGGTTGTTGTAACTGTTTATGTTGTTTTTGAACTTGCATTCATGGCCAGCTATGTGGGTGATACCATTCAAATTATGGAAAAAGACATCTGTTTACAAGGACATCAGTAAAACAGTAAAACCCTCGAAATAAAATCTTGTTTCGCAATGTTTACCTTTGGTAGATAAAACAAACCCATTGATACCTACTGAATCTGGCGCTATTCAAGTGGTAATTTCTGTTTCAGATAATTTGCAAATTGAAGCAGGAAGTTTTATTTCCCTACCTTGCGCCCAGGGTACTGAAATGAGTGAGGAGCTGGGCTAGATGGCACTTGCAATCCTAATCCCAATCTCAAAAATCTAATATCTACGGTTCCAAATACATAACACCCTAAGGAACTTTCTAATTATATTTTTTAATTTGGAATTGGATAACGAACTGACAATTTCGACAACTAGGCCTGAGCTCTGATGAACGAATGCCCATCCATCTCCAGGTAAAACATCTCCAATATCACAGTTAAGAGGGTTAGTAAGTAATTAAAATCCATACCTTCATACGCACCATTAAGTGCGAAAACCGATCTTCAAACCTTTGTCTAGAATAGAATTATGATTCGAACCAAGCATTTTTATTTTTATGACTTTATCCCTTTTTCCTGACATTATTCTTTTTTTGCATTCTAACCTGATGACGCATGAAGATTCTTCTCGTCCATTTCAAATTTTCCCAGATTATATACTAAATGCAATACCCGACCTTTAGTTCAACCCACAGCCCGGGCTTTCGGATGATTTAAAATACGAAATCATCCTATGCTGTGGTCTCTGGTTAGACTCTAATGCATAAAGTAATTTTTGCTCCGACATTTCCTTCTACGTATTGAGAGAATGACGTAACCCTAAAAACACATATTCTAGTGCGACATTCGAAATTAATATCATCTACATACCCTGAAGTAATTCGCACTTCCACTTAATAAAAAGTTTTCCTAATGTCTACGCTGCGCAAATAGAATGTAAATCTCGAACTCTTGCTCCACGAAAGTTAGAACAAAAACTCATGGATAGAATGTGTACCAGAAGAGGATCTAATAAAACTTAAACCTAGACGTTATCTAAATCTACCACATGTTGTCATAGTACTCGCAGGATACAACGACAACCTCTCCAGTCATAATGTCGTATCTTTAAAATTTGCATAATGTGAGCATTTCTGGGCTAAGTGTGTTCAACGAGTATATTGAATCCCAAATGGGACTCCCATTGAGGTAAGTCAATTTAAACGACAATTTCAAGAGCTTCGTAGTACTGAAATGCCACTAAAGGGAGGGCTTTGGGAGGAAAAGGACAAGGTTATTTGGTAGACGAAGGACTCCTTCAGGCTTGTAAAGTAAGATATTGTAATATTTTCGCACTTTTTGCGAAGCCACCACTTAATTTTATTTTACGTAAAACAAGAATTGTGGGGATTCTTAAAAAATCTCCTGCTCCACCCGCAACATATCTCTCTTACACCCTTCCTAATTACCAATTCAACAAGGTAGAGTCATAAATTTTTAGCTCCCGGGTTAATAGCAACAACAGCTATGAGATCATTTGTCAAAGCAAAACCCCAACATAAACCGAAAAAATACAATTTCTATTTACACAGGGTTGGGGGCGGACAGAAAAATCAGGTAAGACCTGCTGTGAGGAGAGGGCGGAAGTTACTTAACCAAAACCAAAACAATCGACGAATGCTCTAGGAATACCTAATTGCTCTGTGACATGATGGCATTGAAATATTTTCGGTTTACTGGGCACGGTCAGTAGGCCGTACCGAAGGATATTAGACCAGAGTCCTTAGTCCTTTATTTAATTTGTATCGGTAGGAAATAGACGGGTTGCTGGAATCCATTTTTTACACGCGCAGTGGGAGGGAACGAATCCAGTAGTTAAGTAAACCATTTTTTACATTTGCTCGTGGCCTAATTCTCTGGCAAAAATTCTGTTGTTTCCTTGGATGAGCTCCTTTTATGACAAATTTGCATGATAAAGCCCCTTTCACCGCTTTTCCTTGCTTCCTTTGAAAAGGTAAAATGGAAATTCGTTCTCATGCTCCAAATATGGGAGTGTGCCCAGGTTTTTGTTTCTTGAGGTGATATTACTTGAAGAGGAAAATCAATAGCACTTCATTGAAAAGTGAGTCGAATGGTAGGTGCCTTCTGTGCCAACTCACTGAAGATTTGATTGATTTCTGCTAATAGTCTGAAATTACTTAAAATTTTCCTCCCCAGAGATTTTTAATTTTCGTAGTCACTAAGCCATGGCCGCCTCCATTCGTATCGTGTCCTTAAGAAAAACGACTCTAATTTATTTAGAAAAACACCGCTCCATAAAAATTCAATCGACTTCTAGTGGTTCAATGTACCACGACATGACACCCTGAAAAAAAAAAACAATGAACACGTGCCTCAGGAGAAATCGTCCAGAAATCGATTTTCCTTCATGAAAGGTGTTTACCTACGCCGCAAAACTGTCCTTGGCTGGGTTCGAAGGGTAATTACACCAAATTAATGGAGTTCAATTTACACTCCTCATTGTTTACCGATTCCGGTTGGCTGGTGAAATTGCTTTTTCGGTATTTGATATTGTGCACAAGGTGCCTATTACTAGTTATCTAAAACTCAAGCAATTTACTAGTTTGCACGCTATCTCTGTCAATTAACAGCAGTGTGGTCAGGCGTGTTATATTGGTCAAGAACAACTTGTCAATTTAGTGGAATTTGGGTGATTTCTTTACAAATGGTCATCACAATCAAGGAACGCTTTTGTCTTTAGCTATGTTCAGGGGGAGAGAATTCTTTTAAGTAGATATCTCATAGAGGAGGAGTTCTATAGAAAATATTTGAAAGAATTGTGTCCAAATGCTAATGTCTGTGCTTTCATAGTAGGGGCAGTTTAGGAGTGGCAGGGCTTGTAAAGGAATCATGAGGTATCGATACCCAAGCAACAGCAAAATGAGCATGATGGAATTCATACTTCTTGGTACCTTCAAAGTTTTCTTAAAGAACCGCTTATGGCGCCTTCATAGTATTCATTGAAAATATATGTCCAATATAGTAGAAGCCTTGTGTATGCGGAACCATCTCTCGATAAAACCATTGGCTTGTGAGTGATAAGCTGCAGTGCGGTATCGATTGAAACCCAGAAGCTATATTAAAACATTAGGACCCCAGCGCAAGTTTCTGTCTCAATGTCGGGTAATGGTATTAGGTCAGGCCATCATGCAGAGCACAAATTAATGCAATATAGGAAAAGGACTAATGATGTCCACGTGGATAGTCTGGAAATGACCAGAACCATCTTTAAAGGAGAAAAACTTCTGTGACGTGTGACTTTACTCTTTTGACATGGTAGACAAGCACTGCCAAAAGTATTTAACAGTTATCGTCCTATTAGTTGAGCGAATACTCGGATGTGCCAGGTGATAGACAGTCCTGAAAACTTCAAATGGATTAATGGCCTTGCTCCAATTGAAAAAATCTCACCATAAAGATTTTTGTCGATGTAGAAAATCCAAGGTTTTTTGAACTTTTTCAAGAAGTTTGAGAAACTCTTGGATTTAACCTTGAGCATCGGCAATGGAAGATTAACTTCGTTGATTCATGGCAACGTATTAGCTACCGCGTTATCTTTACTAATGTCCGTGATAAACTGTTCTACGAAATGTAAATATCTACCAAAAGTGTCGAAGATGGTCCTGTAGCAATATTGCCCCCTTATCTCAGAGAAGTGATAGACTCCCTATCAATGTTTTTCCCGCCAAGTCTACCAGCAATCCATAGCGACATAGAAAGCCTGCGTCCAAAATAGGTTTAGCGACGTTGGCGACAATGAATTGCCAAGAAAAGCATCGATGTAGACCTAATTCCAAAATGAGAACTTTTCGACCATACCAACAACGAACTATCCCTAAATGTTAATAATCCATTATGTCGCACTTGCCAGATGGATTTGTTGCTTGTTGGAGGATGGTGAAACAGTGGTTCATATTTTCTACGTTTGCGAGATCACTACAGAATTAAAACCTAGGCATTTCGTTCCTGTATTCCTTGAGCCTAGTAATCTTGAGCAGCTTCTGCAACCTTTAATACAGCTCTGGGCGAACAAAAAGAATATATCCTATGTAGCAGCAATTTTTCACACAATCATAATTTTACAATTTCTACACTCTACAGAAGCTTGGAATTATGGAAATCCTTCCTCTAATTTCAAAATTTTCACTTGAATGAATTCTGCTTAGCATCGCTCCCAACTTTCCACAGATGATTTAAATTCGAAAGAAGTCTTTGAAACATCAGAAATTAAACAATGCACAAAACCCTTAAAATCGTCCTTTCTCAGAATCCCCAATCGCAAAATTAACAACATTCAATTCCACGAATTCAGTGTTGGAAATTATTTTCTAAAGACTTCACATTAACCCTCAAAGGGAGATTTGCATACTCATTAACGAGATAAGCTTCCAAATTGTGATGGTATTATTTCCTCCTAAAGGATACATTTCAGTGTCCTTGAACAGAACTATTCACAATTCCCTGAAAAACGATATAGAAAGGAATCAGGACACATAGGGTACATAGGATGGGAACTAGGAAGGACTAGCAGATTCAAGGACACTGAAGTGATATGCGGAAATGGAGAGAACCCGGAATAAAAGACGAAAACATAAAATAAATCCAAAATGTGACCCCATAAAGAAGCCATATCTAGCGGAAATGGTGTCCAATATGTGCGCCGAAATTAAAACCACTCCATTGACGTCATTCGACAACTGGTCCTGACAACTGTTTCGTATACACATGTGTATCACTGCTACCACTATAAAAAGGAGAAAGGATCCCAGCATCCAAGTCAAAAACTAAAACCCTCAAGAGCCCGACAAGAAGGAAAGTTTGGCCATAAAAGTGGAATTGAACGTGGTACAATAGCCTCCAGTCTTACAGCTGAATGGATTCACCACTGGTTTGGACTGTGTAGGGAAGTAATGAGCAAGGATGTCGTGGCTATGATTACTTCTCTTTAATTCACGCATCCATTGCCTTAATTCTTGTGCGGAGTTCGGGTATAACAAGGCAGTTTTAGTACTCGGATTCCGCATATCACGGCCATGAAATCCACTTACCCCATTGAAACACACTAATAGCAACCCCCTAACTGGCATTTGCCGCCAGAGCTATTTACAATGCGATTCCATCGGTTGACAGCCAGAAAAATGAAAAGAAGTTTCATGCCTTTCGGGGAAAGTTCCCCCTTTGTCGACCTTGAACGTGAATTTTATGGTACACATAAAAATCCACCAGTCCCCCAAACCCCAAGAATTTCGTTTATTTTGGCTCGTGATGCTCAACAACATGCCATAAGTTGGTCTAGTGCTAGGAAGCTCACAGCATTCAACCCAACCTGCCACTGTTTCCAACATCTGACATCCTCCTGTCTCCTGAAATCATGTGCAGGATCCGGGTGGTGGAGGGCGGAGGTTCGCCACTTGGCTTTTGGTTGCGTAACCGACAAATACGGGGGCTTTACGGATCCTGATGACTGCGAAAACAAATAATTTTTCATATGTTTCGCATTTACATATCGAGAAGAAGTGCCATTTTAGCAGTCGGCATATTTTTTCTGCTGCTGTTTGGATGATGGGGATAATTTGGGAAACTGCTGAACAAGCAGATTGGGGATCACAACGAGTTGTAATGAGTTGACCCAAATTGATTTGGGGCTGGTATCTGCCCGATAATTTCCCCCAGCAGGATTAATTTGTGACAAAAGGTTCTTTTTGGAAGAGAGTCGGACCCCTATGGCCATATTCGTTCCATATTCTGGACTGGAGACTGTGTTTGTGACAGGGATTTATGACCTTAATGAACAATATGCTAGTAATCGTTGGGGTTGTAACACTGTTATAACTTTGCTCCACCATTGTTCAACACAGTGGTGAGCAATAATGTGCACATCACATGATTTTAAATAGCAGAAATTTTCAAAATTTCCAGACTAATGGAATGAGTAGTGCCCACCGTTACACTGCATCCACCTCCGTTAATGCAACTAACTAAACAGGGAATTGCACTCAACGAGTCTGCAAAATGGACACGGAAATAATGTCAAGAACAATTGCATTCTGGAAATTAATTTCCTAGCTTGAAAATGTTTTTTAAATTACTTTTACTAAGGATTTATGCTAGTCCTTGAACCTCTTTGGTTTATTTTTGTTTTGGGTGGTATGGGAGAGGATGTGCGTCGTCTATACACGCAACTTCTTCTTCATTAAATTTGAAATGATTATCAAAAGCAATTTAACAAGTCATTGAACAATAATTAATCCAGCGTTAAGAGGATATACACTGAACTGTCGTTCATGTTACTTCTTGTTCTCGATTAGCAGCACAAGTGTGACACTTCCTTATTAGGTAGTAGTCTGGGAATTGTTGGTATTGCGCTTTCCTTCCAGTTCCGGGAGTCTTAGAGAGATGAAAATCATTTGCGTAAATAATATGCTTTCACTTTAATGTGGTGTTCAAGGCTAGAAAAAGGATCTGCTTACTGGCAATGTAGAGATGAATTTCCCTCGATGACGTAAGTAGACGGCGAGTTCACGTGTGCCGACTCAAAGCAAGTGGACCAAGAAGATTTCTTGTGTTACCGCTTAAAGGTCAGAAGGACTTCTTAGACGTATCTACCTTTTAAGAGATAGTGTCATTGAAGTTAAATGGGACGCCACTAAAGACGACTTTATGTTCCGTCGGATCTTCCCCTTCGAGGTATAATCTATACAGTAGGCTTTTATCGAGCCAACGGTGGTCTATAATTATTCTCAGTTCCTTAGTCGAGAAAATTATATTGCTCATCCTACAGAGGATTTGGGGATAACTTTTTAGAGTGGCTCATACCTTTCGGAATTTATCTTTCGTGGTAGTTTTTCTTACATTTGTGCATTACTAGTTTTCAAATATTTTACTTTTGACGTGACAACGTCTAATAAAACGGTTAGCCGTGATGCCCAAGCGACAAAGTGTCGCATAACCGTGTGAGTGGGCGTGGCTTACGCTGCATGTAGTAGTGGCAACGAGTGCCGCGTTGGGTATGTGTTAGTGGCGTGAGGGACGCTGTATGTAGTAGGGCTACTTGTTGACGCTATATTTATGTAGTAGTGGCTATTATGTATTAATATAATTATAAAAACCAGAAAATAGTATTGTCGTAACAATAAACGTGTTAAGATGTCTAATAAGCGATCGGTGAAGACAAACAAAGAGAAACAAAGTGAATATCGCAAGCGTGTTAAATTGAATGAAACTCCAGAAGAATATCAAGCGCGAAAAGAGTATAACAAGGAAAGACAAAAGGTATACCGACAGCGCAAAATATACAGTTAACAAGCAACATGGTCGTTGCCACGTAATAATCGCCATCGTGGCCCGGGGCACCGGTTTTTTTTCTTAAAAAAAATCTCTCATTCTTTCAAACAAAATCAGAATTAGTGGAATCCAAAAGAGGATAATTAAAGCTTTGAATGCCTCTAACCTTGTTTTGGGTTTCAGAGTTTTAGAGCAGATGAAAGGGTATATAAAGCCCTCTGAATTTCTTAGAAGAACTTTCCACACTATAATTAATAACAAATCTCCTATTGCAAAACCCCCGCAAAAACTCATGTCTACTCTGGAAAATTGCCTTCTAACACTTCCCAAACATCTTTACATAACTCTTCGTCATTTTCTATCTATGCTGAAAATAGTTCCCCGGTAAGTGATGGACAAGACAAAAGACGATGGTGACATAAACTTGGGAAAATATTATGCATACAGAAAATACCCATCACCATTTTCAAGTGG
>QYTT01081972.1:13101-33709 GCA_006980735.1 Dasypogon diadema
CAGCACAAGTGTGACACTTCCTTATTAGGTAGTAGTCTGGGAATTGTTGGTATTGCGCTTTCCTTCCAGTTCCGGGAGTCTTAGAGAGATGAAAATCATTTGCGTAAATAATATGCTTTCACTTTAATGTGGTGTTCAAGGTTAGGAAAAGGCTGGCAATGTAGAGATGAATTTCCCTCGATGACGTAAGTAGACGGCGAGTTCACGTGTGCCGACTCAAAGCAACTGGATCAAGAAGATTTCTTGTGTTACCGCTTAAAGGTCAGAAGGACTTCTTAGACGTATCTACCTTTTAAGGGATAGTGTCATTGAAGTTAAATGGGACGCCACTAAAGACGACTTTATGTTCCGTCGGATCTTCCCCTTCGAGGTATAATCTGTACAGTAGGCGTTTATCGAGCCAACGGTGGTCTATAATTATTCTCGGTTCCTTAATCCAGAAAATTATATTGCTCATCGTGCAGAGGATTTGGAGGTAACTTTTCAGAGTGGCTCATACCTTTCGAATTTATCTTTCGTGGTAGTTTTTCTTACATCTGTGCATTACTAGTTTTCTAATATTTTACTTTTTTCTAAAAAAAATTCTCTCATTCATTTCAAACAAAATCAGAATTAGTGGGATCCAAAAGAGGATAATGAAAGCTTTGAATGCTTTGAACCTTGTTTTGGGTTTCAGAGTTTTAGAGCAGATGAATGGGTATATAAAGCCCTCTGAATTTCTTAGAAGAACTTTCCACACTATACTTAATAACAAATCTCCTATTGCAAAACCCCCGCGAAAACTCATGTCTACTCTGGAAAATTGCCTTCTAACACTTCCCAAACATCTTTACATAACTCTTCGTCATTTTCTATCTATGCTGAAAATAGTTCCCCGGTAAGTGATGGACAAGACAAAAGACGATGGTGACATAAACTTGGGAAAATATTATGCATACAGAAAATACCCATCACCATTTTCAAGTGGGAAATCTCCACATCTAAACACATTTATATGTCGTCTATAAATAATTCGCAACCCACTCGAGCTCGGACAGAAGTTTTTCAAAACACAGCATAACAATTTTCCACAAACGATTGGACTCTATATCCAATTGTCTTGTGGTTTTTAAAAATAGGAAACACAGAGGAGGTTTGTTTTGTGCTGTGGTGGTGTCACAGTCCAGCTTTTTTATCCTATTGTTTTCATGTGAATGACAAACGTAAAAAAGGCAAAATCGCATGAACATGGATGGCAGGGAGCAATGACAACGTGATAAATGTTGAAACATCTGGTAGTGTACACGTGGAGTCAGTGCGTATCCATTTGTGGTGGTTGCCTTGATAATGAAAACAGATTTTCCTCAAGTATTTCTGAGAGAATTTTGCATTTTTGGTCCTTCCAATCAAAAAGAAAAAGAAACCGAATTTAGTTTTAGCATGTGCTGCAATAACAGAAAGGATTAGATTGGAAGATGAGAGTATCTTTTTTTCCGAAGAACAGGTTGAAGTAGGAGTATTTACGTCAGCAGATTGTGAAAATGACAGGCTTTGAGTATAGTAGGAAAAATTTAAAAAGGTCTTCGAAATGATTCAGAAATTTCAAAATGAAATATATTTGGAAGAGACTGCTTTTAGGCTCACCAACGTTACGTAAATGGAATCTTTATGTGGCAGTATCCTTTTTCTATATCAACTTTCTCGATAATCGATGTAAGGAGGAGGAATCGATAGTTTCCTTAATGGAGTACATAAAAACAAACTTTCACTCTCCATATGAAACGTGAAAATGTTTTCTGAAACTAATTTCATATGATTAAAATCAATTCTTGAAATGGATCGCATCCCCTTTTCTGTTACTAGTGGATCTTAAATGTATCCATTGTACCCGTCCTTCCCTGCTTATTTAATGTAGTCCTGTAGATCTAAGATTTTGAAGATTTTCATCCGAATCTAGGCTTCATTATTAAACCATAGATATACTCTCTTCTAAGAAAACTTTGGTACCTAGCTGGTCAGGCTTATTCCTCTAGAATTCTTCATTCTTATTCCTCTAGAATTCTGCTTCTTATTCGTTTATCCTTTTTATCGAACTGTATGTAAACCAACTCAGTTTTTACATACAATCCTCCACCTTTTATCAGTGTATCCACTTTGAACCAGACTAGAACTAGACTAGTCAACCTCCTCGATTCGAGGAAACCATTTATTATGCGCTGGTATTAAGCACGGTAGTAATAATTCTATTGCTGCTATTAGAGAGCACCTAGCATATTCTGTTGTGCACCCAAAATTCGAATTTGTCCCAATATCTACACACAAAAAATCTCATAGATGGGTCCCTTTTAAAATTTTATCCAGGGGAGCAAGTTCCTGAAGAAAGTATTGAAACAGAATTAGACTAATCAACGACTTTAACTTCGAAACATGGCGAGGTAGTTCCTATAAAATTGGCTGGCACCCCCTACTAGTAGATGACTGATCTATCTGGACAGGTAGCAACTTTTGTGCCTTTCTAGATTCATTACTTCCTGATAATGTAACCAAATTGGCTCATAAAAAAAGTAAAATCCTTTGGTTAGATGATGAACAAGATTTAAAGGTTAGCCGAAACAGAATAATATGTATTTTAGGACCATCTTTGTTCTAAATCTATTCCCAGCTTGAAGCATGCAAACGACGTTTTTATACAATCATCGCATCGAGCACGACTTAGACCTTAGCTAAAACAATCTTTACAAGATCGATCGTATCCCAAACCTTGATAAACTGAGCAGATATCTCCATCTTGTCATAGTAGTTAAAGCCGTTTTTCTACTTGACCTTTCTAGATTCTCATCTACCTTTATTTCTCGATCTATTGGTTGTACCGCCATGGAAAGACTATGACTCTCCATAGAAAGCACAGTTTTCGATTTTCAAGGTTTCTGTTCTCGGAGGTTGCTCCTTAGAAGATTCCTTATCTTGCCTTTCATAGTTATACTTGTGAAGACCCATGAATGTTGCGATCTTGCTTCGCTGCCATCAATTCTCCAACCCAGCTGGAGATGTTTACCTTGTCTCGGTCACCTTTCTTCTATTACTCCCTATAAACAGTAACGACATTGGCTGCCGCTTCAACAGTACTCCTCTTTCTCTCCACTATTTCTTCTCTAGTAGCATAGGAGATTCTATTTTTGGATACAGTTCAATTTGTTTACCAATTGACCGGATGCTATGGTTTTTTGCCTCATGGCTTGGAGTGTTGGGTCTGACGAGAGATATGGGGAATGGCTTTCTCGCCGCGGATAACCTCCATTTTAACTTTTTCATTTAGAGTAATTCTTCCTCCTCCTCTAAAAATATTTTATGGCTGGTGGGCAAAAGTGATCCACACCTCTTGAGCTTCCATGTGAGAATAAAGGAGTTGCATGACTCGCCGGCTAGATTACTAGATCCTGTCTTATAGTGGATTATTAAAAAATCTTCTACGAATAAATGTGAAGAAAACGCCACGGAAGAACGCTTAGGATATTGGCTCTCAAATGCTCCTTAGGTTCATAGTGTGAATTACCGAAGTAAATTGTCATGTCTACTTTTTTTTATACTTAGAAATGCGGTCACTGAAACTGAAATCGTATTCCAATTTTATTAAGGCAGAAAGCTGTATTTGTTTGTATTTTTGTTTTTCTACCAACAGATTAAAAACACAACTCAACTCAAAAAATTTCTTTCATGGTCTCCACTTCGTCTTTAGACTTTTGTTGTATTTGGCAAATTTGAAAGTTTTTTTGCCTCAACAGAGTAGACTCCTCTTTCCGCATTTTATTTACTTGAACTTACACACAAAGCAACCACGAATACCTCACATATGTGAATTCATACCATAATGTGGATCTTTTGAGTGTTATCCAAACAAAGCAAAGAATCCACTTGATTAAATCCATTCATCCTTTCACGGAATTTCTTTAAAAGCGAGAAAATCTCGAGAAATTCAATTACTTCAGGTTTGAAACGGGGCATGAAATCCTATAATTGAAGTGCACAATATTATAAGAGTCCTGAAAGTTGGGTGTGCACTTTATCCTTTTTCTTTTGTATATTTGGCTTATCTTCTGATTCCATTAGAGCTTAAGGGCACATTTGAACGCACACAGAGACTCACATCACATCACTCTCTACTTCAGAGAAGTCGTAGATTTTTCATTAAAATGAATCTGAAGTGAATCAAATAGCCAAGATGGAAGGATGAAATATGATTGAGGAAATAGGAGTAGTCCAGGAGAAGTTTTTCAATCAATATTCGTGGGACTGTGACTTCTGTGTCCTAGTTTCTTTTTCTATTCGGAAGGAAAAATATTTTCCGATTGGAAAGTGAGTGTTTGCACGAGTTCCTGTGTATGTTACAGGATGCTGTGTATGTCCTAGGAACTGGCTTATAATATGGTCGGAGTGACTTGATCACTTCTTATCACCGAAAAGTTCATGATTCACGCAATCATAAAGGTAATCTATTTACAGAATGTCTGGGATGATATAAATCATCCCCCTCCTCTCATGAAATAATTATTCAAGTCTGAAGAACTATCATCTGGCAGAACCGAAAATTTTCCTCTTTTCCACAACAAATTGATTTATTAAACGCCAACCCAGGTGAAAACTTTATGCGTTTACTTTTTCATTCAAAACCTCACCAGGTATGCTACAAATTAGATGTGCATAGAGTTTTTAGAGATTTCCCTAGAGGGTGCCCGTATAATACACCGAGTCCACTCACAAGAGTTTCTGGACGTTATATCCTTCCTTCCGAAACATTTTTGCCTGCTATTGGGAAAGTCGAACCTGGATGAATGTTTCACTGCAGACGAAGAAAAAGTTACCAACAAAATGTTGTGATGATTGGGTTATTTTGGGATTGCGGCAAACAAAAGAATAAGGACATGTCGAATAATGTTGGCTTCCACAAAGTTTTCGTTGGAAATTAACTTTGGGACGAACATTTGCTTTCCACGAGATTGAAGAATGACATGTTATGTATGTTGAAATACCACCGGAGAGAAATGAGAATTTTGTGATTTAATTCAAGTTATTCAACTTTGGTCGGAGTTTTCATGCAGAAAAAAAGGAAAAGAAAAAACAATTCGCATAATAAGTTCGCAAAATACAAATAGGTTTCTGGGAAGACAGGAGAATTCTTAAATAAGAAAAAATTCACAGAATTTAATATAAATAATTTGACTTTTCTGTGCATCTAGAAATGAAAAGGAAAATGAAAAAGAAAAATTTACAATATAGAGGCCTTGGTTCAATGGCTTCATGTTTTTTTTTCTCAATTTTCCGCATTGTTCTATAAAAAGCAACATATTTGTTTTTCTATTCACACAAAATTAAACAAGCTTCTTATTTTCAGGGACGAAGGAAGTTTGTGATCGTGTGTTATCATGATGCGATTTCGCAGTGTTAACAGAAATAATCACACAACTTTTTATTGATTTCAGTTTCTTGAAGACCTAGAAAATCGGAACTACAGGCTAACCTAAAAATAAGTTCACCTATTTCCACTTAAAACGAAACAAAAATAAAACATATGAAAAATCATTTATTCTTCTAGTATTACAAGAAAAATACTGGTGAAAACGTTTAAACTGAATTAGTCTTTCTATAACAGTATTTGAGTAGGAAATTTGCGCTATGGAGCTTGTCTTTGGCTGTTCTTCTCGACACTTCGGGATCCTGGCATGTGATAGGGAACAACAATAAAGAATATGTGCCCATCGCCACTGATAACTATTATATTTAGTCCGATAACTGGCTTACGGTGAGATTTGAAGTATTGCAAGGGTGTGATTAACACGTCCTACTCGGCAATCTATTTGTTAGAGAGCTTTCTCATGATGTGGGGTTTTATGTAATCACATCTGGAAAAATTTCGTGTGAGTTACAGGTGGCTCACGACGGGCTGAATGAAATTAAATGTTGGAATATTCTCTTGTTTCTAAAGAAACCTCTGATTTAGTCTATATTCTGTACTCATGACATTCTCTGTACTTCTTATATGCAGTTAACTTTGCTTTTGTACTTCCCACACTAGCTGCATACCACTTAAAGTATGCAATGCTGACAATATCCATGCTGTCTACTTGATACGACTGAAGTCAATACATTCTATCTTCATCAGTGTCGTGTATCCAGCATCCTCGCTATGTAAAAGGACACGTGGGCATATGTTTCTTCTTGATGCTTGTTGGAGGTATTCAAAACAGCAGCCAAACGAAATATTGATGGCGTGGTGTAGAATTTCATTCCATAGGAAATTGTTTTCTTTTCCAACGAGATTTCTGTATTCTGTGATAAAAGGTTTCTAAATTTTTTACACGTTTTTTTTATTGCACAAAGAAAAAGTCTTAGAACCATTATGTAATACCTTAGCTAAGAAAACCGCTCTTCGTAAAGAAAATGGATCAGCTAAACAGCAAACACCACGAAAAATAAATCCAGTTAAACCTTTAAATAGAGCAAAGGGAAATTGAATTGTATTTGAGTGATTATGTGAGATGAAATTTGAGCTTATGTCTTTACTTCTGAACTCTAGAGTAGTAGTAGTGCCCTAGATCAAAAAATAAAACTTATTCGCATGTTTATTTTTTTGTAATTATGGTTATTTATAAAAAGGATTTAAAGATACACTAATTAGTTGGCACGAGATACAAGTAATTTTATATGTCTGTTATAATTTTTCCACTTCAACGTTAATATCTTCCCCGGACGGAACATAATTAACTTTTTTTTAGATTTATTTTGAGGTACCATAGAGTTCGAGTTTTGGGCCACTGTTGATTTCGCTTTTTACACGTGACATAATTTGTGAGAAAAGCTTCACCTAACTATATCAATGTGTACTGATACTGTGGATACCTTTAACAAGCACAATTATCAAAATTAATTATCATATTTACTAAAGCCATAAGAAACTGTATACATTTCATTCATTAGTAATACCTACGGGGATTCCCAGATTTTACTGCGATTACTGCTACTACTTTATATTTCTAAAATCTATGGAAAATTATGTTCTTATACTGACGAAAAGCTTGAAATTACTTTCGGTTCCATAATTAGTATTTTAATCATTCATTTATGAGTTAGAACATCAAATCCCACTACAATTTAAAAAATTCTACCTCAACCTCATACGTGGCTGAGTTATGAATATCTCATTATATTGTGGACACTTTTAATTCACATGAGCAATTTTTTTGATTTGTATTCGAAACTCCCCATAGGCCAACATTTTTTGTAATAACAATTATCCTCATAGCTTAAAATCTTAAATGAAAGAATTTGTAAATAATAGAAAGCTCACACAGCTGCAGCTTTTACCTAAGCTTTCAACCTAAACCTGTTATTTACAAATGACTACTATTTTCAAACCTTACAACAGAGTTACAACGGGTTTTAGTACGTTTTAGTACATGCTTTAGAACAATTTCAAAATTAATACAAAATTAGTACACTCACACATTGACAAATCAGGTTTGAATCTTAAATATTAAATACAAAACTTTTCAACGAAGAAAATTTCATCGAATTAGACAGTAAACATTACAACAGTAAACATTGACCTACAAACTAAACACTACAAATTAAAAATTAGGAAAACCTCAAATTTTTCTTGGCAACGACCAAACTAGGAGCAACTAAGGAGCCTCTGAGAATGCAGCTAACAGCTAACAGCTAACCCTGCGACCATTGTCGATTGTATTCAGTCTTCTCTGTTGGTAAAATCGATTATTATCTTGAGGGTAGCTTGCAAACCCTCTCTTGAGCTAAAATTGAATCTTTGATGCACGAAAATTGGAACCAATTCATAACTTGACTTGGGTTTTGCAGGCTTTTTAATTACGCTCTGCAGTTTCTGGAAAGCGGTTATATAGTTATACATATATCAGTATGTCGAGCCCACACCATCTCAACTCGAAATAAAAAGAAAACTCTATCAGTTTTGTCATTACTTAGGATTTCCTGAATACCAAATTCTATAACAAACCTACATTTGAAAAATTGAAGATTAGAACTGCTGGCTCCACATTTTGAGACACTACCCTCATATTTATTTATCCACACATTTTGGAAAGGCTAACATAATAGGCAAGAGCTCTGTGCGGAAACTTTATTCCTCTTCCAAAGATATTTTGACTAAAAAATTTGTTTAATTCTAAATTTCTTACACAAACTTCTTCCTAGAGGCTGAAATGCCCCGAAGTTACTATGGATAGTCAACCCTTCGCTTCGAAGTATGCTGCTTCCTTCTTGATATAGAACAGAAATAGGGCAAATATTTCTCCCAGTACTTTTTCGAAACTGTACCCATCTGAAGAAGCCAGTTACGCTTATGCAGAATTTTGTATACACCATCTTTAGATACTGTACTATGTCTTCATAGGAGAGTATGGGTCTATTATGTCGTGATAAACCTGGAATGTTATTTTGAGGTTTAGACTTCACTTTTTCCCAAATAAATATATCATGAGATGGATTTTGTAAGGTATTATTTGCTGGTTTCTTTTTCGAATGGGACTCTCCATGTTCTGAAGTACTGGAAATGATCGTCGTTCTAGAATGGTGCTTTATTTCGTATGTCCAAATTGATCTCTGATCGCTATTGATCTCTGTAATCTCAGTCAGCAATCTTATTGGAAAACCCTGCGATTGTGTGAATTTCTTCTGAGTGCTGTCCTGAATATGCTGGCTCAGCTCCAGGAAAGTAAATCGTTAATCGTTTTTTTAAATATGTAGATACTATTGTAGTTTAGACCTATACACCTAAAAGACTGTATTCGTATGGTTTGCTTTATCCTAGTTAAGTTTCAAGTTGTATACGTTCTACCACCAGCTAAACATCCGGAAAATTGAACTGAGTAAGGTCTCGGGCATCTCTAACCGATTTTGGTGAAGCTTTCATCATTGGTTTGGATAGAATTCTTTTTACCTCAACTACGGTAGTCTCATTAAAAGTAGTAAGTAGTATCGTTAGAATAGGACTGCTGTTATTCGATAACGTGGTAGTGAGGTGAGCTGCAAAATTTTTTGATCAAGATTGTAACATTGCAGATGTAGAGTAGTTGGGGTGAGTAAAACCCTTCGGATAGGTTAATTGAAGGTAACTAGGGTTGACTACATACCTTCAAAGCGGACCAAAAGACGTTCCACACGGTTCTTCATACAATGGAAAATAAGATTATTGGCTTCTTCATAGCGTGTACAAATCTCAGGAGGAGATGCCATATTTCTAGTGGTTTTATAGAAAGTTACCAAAACTTACAAAACTTCTTAGATACAGTTATGTTGGATATATACCCAAAGTGTGCAGAATTATGAAGCTGATGTTAAAATCAAAATGTGGAAAACCGTCTACTGTTCAGTCCAAGTCATATTGCCCATTAAGCCTATTATCCGTACTATTGAAAACTCTGAAAAAGGTAATAGACTACCTTATTAAAAAAGAAGTTATCAGTGGAACACTTTTGTATTCTTAATAACACACCAGGCAAGAAAATCAACCATAATAACAACTCTGCATAATCTAATCTGTAAAGAAACCACTCTCTGCGCCTTTTTAGACATTGAGGATGATTTTTTCTATACTTTTTTCTCTGGTATTGAAGTAGCACCATCGAAGTGGGAAGGAATATGGTGCCTGATTTAAGGATAGGAGCTAAATAGAAAGCAAAATAATCATCGTCACAGCCACTAAAAGTTGCTCTTAAGTGGTGATCATACACCCTCCCCCTGTTGTGGTCGTTGATTGTGGATGAATTCCTTCAAGAGTTATTTGGAGCTGGAGTTGACAACCACGACTATACAGATAACCCGGTTGCCGTTATTAAAAAAACAAACGATGGTGAGCTTTGTGGATCACATGCAAAACGCCCTACCCTAAATACCGCAAAAACTAATGTTTAAGGGTGGGCTTACGTGTCAAGGTTATTATAGCTATAATAGTTCCTATTTTAAATAAGAGGAAACTCAACTTCAGAACTCTTTCCTTAGGGTGAACAACAATAGTCTTCTCAGAAAAAGGAAATCTTGACCTCAGCCTAGATTGAAACCTTATCTGGAATCCTTTAGCCACTTACTGGGAAGCCTCAGTAGGAAAGGACATTAGAATTATTTTCTAAGCTTAAGACTGCTGCTCCTCTCCCTCAAGAAGATAGGGATGAGAACCATTACTGAATACTTCAATGTAGGTATATTGAACTATACTTCGTTTAGCTATTTGAGGAATTTTATTATTTGAGGAAAATTGGTTTTGTTGAGGACGATAAACGCGGATTTCGTTTAGAGGAGGAGGTTGAAACGGTGGAGGACGGGCTCTGTGAATGCGAAATCTTATAACAATTCAGGATAGGTGACTTCGAAAGATAATTCATGATGCCAACGGAAGTCATGCAGATGGATGACAACAAATTAAACATATGGGGTGGATCCCAAAAGATCTCAAAGCGACATAAAGAAAGGCGATCTCAACAGTATAAGAAAGCAAATCCCTACGAGGGTGGAGTTAAGGTAGTAATGATGATGATAATGGAGAATTGCGTTTTATGAATACGGTTTTACAAAAAGTTATCACAAAGGATCTGAACAGCATATCTTAGTACAGGACAATACCTTTACAATACTCAAAAAGTGCACAAATCCTATTTTGTAAGGAATGTGTCACATCAGAACTTGACATCGTTTCATGGAAAATAACTGAGCCTCACTCTCATAATAAGTTGCTAGAACTATTGCGCTTCTTTTTGTTTTCCAGAAACTTCTCATATGTTACAGTCTCGAGTTTTATTTGCCCTTTGTCCTTTCCGGCTCCAAATTCTGGTAGCTTCCACCCACTCTCCAAAGTCAGTGAGTAATGGGATTACGTGAGACGAGATGACTTTTCTACCAAATGCATCCTTTTACCAATTTTCAAATTCGGAAAATTCCTGAAAAAGGTTACAAAATTCCGTCGTAGGTGTTTCAATCTCTTCATTTTCGACGTAACCAAAGGCTTTTTAAAATAAAAATGCACCCACTCCATTGCTACTTAAGAGTTTTACGTGAGTAGCCTCCATATGCTAACGGTAGAACGTCGTAATATGTAATTTCAATTTCGTAATATTTAGTGAGACGTCACAAATTAATGAATATTCTCCAGTGGAGAGTTTTCTTTGAAATCTGGTAGGCTCCGCCCATTATACCCCTACCATGCGAAATCCTCGATTCATTTTTCTTTCTTTTGAAATTGCCTTCAAAAGCTCTGGGAAAAGCTCATTTTCCGAACATCAGAAAGCAGTAAAATCAACAGTTGAGCACCCGTGTCAAGGTAGTATGCTACACGTGTCTGCTGGGGTGTCGTCGTGGGACTTTGACAATTTTTTTCGAATCCGATTTAGGTCGCCAATTACTGTCTAATGTTATGGAAACGATTTTAAGAAAGGAGTTCATATTTTTTGAGTAATATATTTCCCGTTTGTTTTTTTGTTGTTGTTTTGTATAGCCTTCTTTTGGAAGTGGCTTCTTTATGGCTAATTTTATTTCGATTGTTGACCTCAAGTCTTATAAATCCCATGAGATGAGGCAGTTCGAAAATTCATAAGATCTAATGACTTTTTGATGGTATTATAAAAATTGTGGTAACTTGAATGGTTCTTTGCTGGTATCTAGCTGATGGTTGGTTATGAATTTATTTATGGATGGAAAACAATAGTGCCTTAATGGCATAGGGATAAGTACTGAGTTCCTTGAGATAAGTAAGTGAGACGGGATCGCTTTGCTCACGAAATGATGAGTATGGTATATATATACATAAACTCGTAGCTGGGATTTTATACACTATAGTTTTGTATAGCAAAACTATATTCGGATATTTCCAACTGACTTCTTCCAAATCAGACTGCTGCTGATGAGACTGGAACAATGCAACTTCTCCTTTCGAGACGATCAGACATAGGGTGTCAGTTCACTACAAAAGGGCCCTGGCAGACATGGTGTGTCTCCTAATTTTAGTTCAATATAGAGTAGTACGACTAAACCTAAATAAATAAAAAAGCCTCGACTTAAGTCAACATCTCTTTGGGGCTAGAAGGTCCTGAGGGATCGTCAGAAGAATACTTCGTATCTTGGCGCCAGAAGCAGTGATCCACCATTACTTATCAGAACAGGCAATTATTATGAAAGACTAGATCGGAAATCTGGCGGAGGTTAGCTCCTCTGAGGTACTCGTTATATTTCCCCTATTAGTTCTAGGGCTATTGGTTCCGGATTACCCGATCTCTAAGAAGCCTTCTAAGCTGATCAAAGCAACTATTTCGCGAAAGTCACCTTCTTGCTTGGTTTAGGAGGTTCTTCATGATGTATATTACTAGACAAGATGCACACGTGTTGTTGGTAGCGATACCATAGAATCTGTACGAAAATTTTCGTCCTAGTGGTATCCTTCCTCGCCAGAATAAAGTAAGAACAAAGAAAGCCATACACGAAGGAAAGAAAGAATGAATCTGCGGAGAAGAAGGAGCCAAACAGTTCGACGGGAACTGGAGGCGGCACCTGGAGCAAACAAGTACATTCCGCCTTGTTCGAATATCTTTCCTGGGTGAGATTAGAGACGAAAAATACTGTAAATTCTCTGCCTATTGGAAACCTCATGCCACTTCGCTGTCTATTGGAAACACTAACATGACACTGTCGGTTGAAGATGCTGAGAAGAAGAGAATTGAACTTGTGAAATATAAAACTCATATTAGAAATGTCGATTCGAGAATGCTTAAGGACATTTCGGACACTCGACAATATGGTAATGAAGTCCTGATTCATAAAAAAGAATGTGTGGGGCATACCTAACAAAGGATGGCTACACAGAAAGATTTGGACAGCCGAACTGCTGGCACACTAACAAATAAAATTATCCAATACCTCGCTATATGCCACGATTTAGTCATCCGTCGCTTCCTGGATCCAGTGGAGGACACAAGAAATGCAACCTGGAAGGATATTATCATTCTATCGATGCCAACTTGAAACATCGTTAAACTACAGACACCCAATGTTAGTTTTAGAAGAGTCCTGCTAATATTCGATACAATATGAATATTTGGAAGTATAACCATCGAATTCGGTTACCGAATTGAATAACCCACGACGAACGATGGACGAAAGGGTTCAGATGCACATTTGCAGATTTTCTCTTCTGTTGGCGTGATTTCGATTCCTGCAAAGGGTCGTATCTGCAAAGCCACTGGGCAAAAATTGTGACTTCCTTGCAACATTTGTCAGGTTAAAATTTCCCAATCTCCTCTTCTTAGAATATGGCTCCTCCGAAGCTGTGCTATGTGCACAAGAGTGCATATTCAGTAACAGATAAAGAGGAAGAAGGTATAGATGATTGAGGTAGATTCGCTAAAGTCCTTTTGATACAATTTTAAAAATAAAAAAATAAGAACCCTTCTATTCAGAACCTTATTTTTGAAGCCAGTGAACACGATGAGGAAACGCGAAATTTCGGAAGAAGGTACAAGATATTCGCCTTCTCTTGATGGAGCTCTATCCGGATGAGTTCGGTATACCCTTTATATACCAAAATACCCAAAAGACTACTTCAGAATTCACATTTTCTCAACTTAAAAGGCTCTTCATCATTAATCCTTCAAGGATCTTGAAAGATGAGCGGTTTAGCCTAGAAACTTTACATTTAATATATTCTAGAATTTGTTTTCCTTTTAAAGCCTTAGTTCAAGGACTAATAAATTTTTTTGGAGAATTACAATCATATCGATCTTTTGTTTTCTTTACAGTGATTTCTTTTTTTCTTTTTTAAAAAAAAAAGCCTAAACTTTTTTCTTGGTAAAGTTGAAACTCCCCTCAAGGCGAGCTGTACTAGTAGTAAAAAATCTTATGAGAAAATTTTAATAGATACTTAAAAAAAGTCAAAATAAGAAGGTCACGGCCTCTAGTCTTTTTTCATTTTTCATCACAATGAAAACTTTTTATACACAAAATATTACGACGTAATTTTTACGGACCCATTCAACTGTAACTGATACTCTCCAGCTTGGACTTCCTTACACCAAAGGAAGGAAAGCAACCAATAATTTCCTTTGAAATGGATAAATCGATTTTCCATTGCTCAGTGGGCAGTAAAGTGGAATGCATAGTGCATTCCGTCCTGCTAATAAATTTCAATTTCCCAATAACCAGAGTAACAGAGTAATGCTATGATAAGGGACTACTATCACTGCATTTATATCCCACTCCGCAATAAACTTCTGTAGAGGAACACATTATTTATGGAGTTGATAATTTGAAGTAACTTGCAACAATATTAATCAGGGGATGTGATTCCTTTGGGAATTCTGGTAATCCGTGTGTGTGCTTCTTATCAAATTTACTGGGGCTCCGTACTTAACAAATTCAAGTTAACTGTGTGTAAGAAAATGCGTATTTTTCGGGAAAACATCAATTTTTCTTAGGCTTAAGGTAGGTAGGTATCTTGTTTATAGATTCCATCGAGTGGAACAAAAAGCACTCTTTTGTCACAGGATAGGAACCTCTTCTGAAGGAGTATCAAAGACAGCTGAGACCCACTTAAGGACGCATTTAACATACTCCCAATCTCGAGAACAAGGAAAACCAGAGATTTTCAAAACCCGTTCTGGTGAAAAATTCCCCTTTTGCAAATTTCATCCTATTCCTAAAGGAATCAACTTTGGCTTGACTAATTTTTCACTTCATATGTTGCCTGAGGTGTTGACGTTAGAAGGAGGAAACTCCCAACAAAGAAAAAAACCTGAATCATGAGAACGATACGGACCCAGTCAAATTGCGTGAAATAAGTCCTGGCGTTGTATAAAACATGCGACATTTCCTTCCAAGGTATGCGAATTATGTTTCAATTTATGCAGTTCAGTGATTTATGTTTGGTTAGGATCTGTTCGGGGGCGGAGAAAGTGTATATGTTGAACAGAAGTTGCTCTTACTTAAGATGAAGAAAATACTGCCGGGTGACATCAGAAATTCACTTGTTATGGAAGGATTGGGTGCGTTTATTAATAAAACAAAAGGTTCAGGATAAGAATTCCGGGCAGTTTTTGTGGTGAACATAATTTATATAAAATTATTTTTTGTTCCTTTGTAAGTGAAGGAAGAATTTCTCAGTAAGGCCCTAAGGCCAACAAAAAGTTATAAGCTATGTTTCGTATTTCTTAGCTGGAAACGAAACGTGTACTGTCAGGATTTCTTGAAACAGTTTTCCACCTTTTCGAAATTATTAGTAAAATTAAAACAAAAAAATTCTTGAAACTTCTACAAAGGTATCTCAATTTATATCCCACAGAAGCCACTTTTTCTCTAATTTCACACTCCAGAACGAATGAAAAGGAGATTAATTTCCAAGAATAACATTCGTCAAGGAAACTTCCTGATTCCTTGATTGTTTCTATTGAAAGGGGAGTACAAAATGTGGATTTACTTTAAAATCGCCTTAAAGTAACCCAATTTAGTCCCTGAAAAAGGCTTATAAAAAGCTTTCTTTTCAATCGAGATGTCCGATGGAAAATTATCTTATTAGATGAAATTTCAGCTCGGTGCTAATTTTACCAATCAAAATGTGCTGGTGGTTTTCTTAAAATTGGGATATACTGCTGTAAAGACTGCCTATTAAGGATCATCACAGGAAATACTCTAAAGGGGATTGATTTTCATAAAATTTCTACGAACATTTATTATTGGTAGCTATAAAAAGCTCTTGAAGTGGCAGATATTACTAATTTATGTAACTTTCCTCCAGGCGATTTCAAATAGGTTGTCTGTAGTTCCTATTTCATGCATTTGTATTTTTTTCGAGTTATTTTTACGAGAGAAACTTCCAGATGAAATTCCTATAAAAAGGGACAACATATCTCTTGCTGTTCAATGAGAACTTCACCAATTCTTAATTGGGTGGTACTTCACTGTATAAATTGAATCCTCCTGCCACCGCTAATTATCCCAACTTTCTTCAAAGTGGCATGACGGAATCTCAGCCCCAATACAATGCTTTCACTTTGACTACATCTCCGCGTGAACTATATTCTGCATCTTATTAAGTTGTAAAAAGTACTTACGTCCAAAAAATTTTTCAAAGGGGGAAGCCAACGACCCAAAACTTATACATCAATTAGAATCGCCCGAACCTGGCGTAATTGGGTACAACCTATAAAGGATGGGTGTCCATAATGTCCTTTTACGGCCCTCAAGAACGTAAGAGGGCACACAACAGATTACTGAAAGATGGAACCAAGGTAGATACATAATATACGACAATAGCCAAAACATTGGATTTGTGGACCCCAAGTGGATAATCGGCAATTTACTGACAAGGGGAAACATCAACAAGATGGACAAAACTGGTGAAGTCGGTAGCTCCAAAGAAGTCAACAGTATACAACGAAGGATCGCATAGACAGCGCCTAGCGGGTAAGCTTAAACGATTTGACGTGGCCAACCTTTGGGGTAAGGTGGACAATGCGGTGACGAAAGGTGCTGAGAGGTCAGCTGAATCTATGAAGGTCTCAATCTTCATGAAAGAACTCAATTTTCATCGCTTTAAGGAGGTATCGGATATGATGCTCCACTACTCTTTGGAGGAAAAGATTGATATGTACGTCGTGCACGTCGGACTTCACCGTGGTAAGGATGGGTGCTGGAAAAGGAACTTCCGTGGCTACTTCTGCGTACTTACCTTATAATTTTTCAGAACCACTCTCCACAAAGGAGCTAGAGGATCTTGTGCGCTAAGGGAAGAAACCAAATATAAGTCTAATCATTGAGTGCGATACATACTACATAGATCTGACCTCCAAAGTTAGACGTGTTTGAGATAGAATAGGAAAAACGGTAGAAATATTGGAGGAGACGAACAAGAGTCTAATAGTGCTACACTTCCCAGGAAGCTATGCTTCGGAGGGATCTTAGATTGTGCGAAAACACATGGCTACGAGATTAGATCGGGATGTTGCGGAAAGGAAAGTCTTTGAATCTCGGATTCTGGATAGGATATTCTCTGTTTACCATAGTGGGGCAGAGAAGCCATTGGTGAGTGTCTTCGGGGAATATTTAACACCAGAGAGAACACTGACCCTCTGAAACTTGTAAACTCCGCCAACAAAATCCCAGAGTCTTCTCCTGTTGGATGTCACAGGTCTATGTAGCATTATACCAGGCATTGTACTTAGTGTGCTACTAGATTTCCTGCCTTTAGATATTTCTAACCTTAAGAAAATTATAAAGGTAACTCACAAATTAAAAACAATAATCACATGGCGTGTAGGTTGTGGTTTCACTTTTTCAAACAAAAATCTACACTTTTCTATTAGTGGGTCAATAAACAATTCAAGACAGGTATGGGAGAGGGCTTATCTATATCTGTAGTAAATGCGTCGCCTATATCTGATCTGGATGGCAAGGAATTCTCAGAATTTGACCTCTCCCCCAAAATTTAATAGATGCGTTGCGTATCACCCTCTTGTAATTGCATACTTCTTTTCTAATACAAAGTGACCTGCAACTTAATCCACAATTTACATTTTGTTGTATTTTAAAGCAACAAGTTGAACCGTTATTCTAAAAGTACAACCCCTAACTATTCGACTGATACATTTACAACCCTTTTGCAACCTTTTAAGCTCTCATTTTCAATTCGTATGTCCATAAAATCCCCTCAAGCGGACACCTTACGACCATTTTATGCTCCCTTTTGTGACCAGTAATTGTGAGGCGATGAAATTTTAACCCTAAAATGATTGACCCAAATCCAAAAGAGCATTTCCAGTAGTGGAATGACTTCGCAGAGAAGCCCTTGCATCAGTACCACCAGTAATTTCCCATTTTCAAAGTGATTTAATGGCGTAATTTAGATGGTCAAAGGATGGAAAACACCAGCCGGTACGGTGGACCCTTTAAAATTTAAAGAATTTTCCAATTTTAGTCAATTTAAAGTTTCCATTTTCATGCATAAGGTAATGGTTACACCATTTACAGTTAAATGAGGAAACTTTGAAAGGCCAAAAGGGATTTTCTTTGATAGAGTCCCGGCCCGGACATATTTTCAAATGCGTTGTCGACGTGGTTGTCACCGTAAACGCTTTGGTAGGTCGACTGATAATGCCACAAATTCACATACGCCACCAGAAACGAAAGGTGTGAATATTGTTGGAGGCCTTTTTGGGGGGTTGTTCGAAGTTTTCCAAATGCAAATATTGTTGGGAGCGGGCGTTTGCTTTGAAACTGAAATTTGTAGGTCGGTAATCAAATTCAGAGGCTGCTACCCTAAATTATGTAACTAGACTGCCTGACGGGGATGAAGAGTTGCTATTGCTAATTTGCTGGTGTAGATAAATTTAAATTTTACGCAAACACTAAACACATTGGCTGCGGGATGTATAGGCAAAAGATTCGGGTCCTCCTACCTGTAATTGAAGGATATAAGCAGGATCCTTCGAATCTTTTTATAAGAACGATCTCTGATGCATATAAACCTAATCTTTGTACCTTCTGAATTCTATTCAATTAAATTGCCTGGAAACTTTAATTTAATCCGGAATAAAAATCAAACGGGAACTTTGCAGTCACACCTCACCGCAGAATCCCTTGGAAACCTGGAAATCAACAGGGAAAATCAAATTTTCATTAAACGACGCGATCTACTCGATTAATGTTAACGATCCACTTAAAGTGGTTTCCCAAGAATTAAATCTGTGCTCAAGGACCTGAGCAATGACGTCGTGTGCCGGCATAGGAGAGCGGGAGAGGTTATGGAAACTGGAAACTGCTTTCATCGCCGTCTTTTGAGACTCGAGTTCTCTGATTAACGAACTCCTTGTACAGCCCTCATCCAGACAATACCACGACCTTCAGCACAAATTAATTATTTTAATATTTTACCTCACAATTGGCGTAATAATCCCGTCTGCTAGAAAGGACTTGTAATGGCGTTGTGGGATCCTATGTAACCCACCATAGTATTCCCATAGCATTCAATATGTAAATAAGTTCCAGTGGCCAGCATCTGGTTAAGGTGGTCGGGTATAAAATGGACACTTCCTGGTGTTCAAGTGACCTGCTGCTCGTAGAAGATGTGGAAGTGAAACTAGATGCAAATGAAACGAATGCTCATCGTTCCATACGATGACCAAGTCAAGAGAAATTCTCAATAATGTAATTTTGGCAAGTACTTACCCCAAATTCCCGATGGAAGTCTTTTACAGAATTGTTGCCTGGCACTTGTTCAATTTATCTGATTACCTCCACTTATGCATGTGAGGAGCTATTCAGCAGCAGTTTAAGGTTAGCGAAAATTTTTGTTTGTCATCAGACTCAGCAAAACTTGTCCTCAGTTTGGCCCAACTTAAATGTTTCTTGTTGACAGGGTTGAGGGTGGGCTTCTTTCTTCTTGTTTTAGAAATTCATTCTGTTGCCTTGGAGGGATGAAAGTCCCACGTGTATAAGGTCTGAAAATGCTTCTCATGAGTTTGTTTAAATAGGAGGAAACACTCATGGTTTTTTAGTTTTTATACAGTGGCAGATATGGAGGTATGTTGTCATAGTATGTAGGAAGAATGACGTCACTGTGACGCAGAAATGAAGTTTGATTGTTTAGGAAAAGCCATTTGACCATTTTTGGCTTAAATGCCTTTGGAATTGGTATTCTTTATTATGCTACATGCTTTGTATATTTAGGTGGCAGATTAGGTATGGATGTTTGAAATCCCCGAAAATTTTTACGAATATACAATTGATCCAAACATACGCCTGCACCGAATAGCCAAAGTCGCAAAAGGGAAAAATGTTGAGTCCATTTTAATAGAATCTACAAATTCCAAAGGCAAGAGCAGCCAACATTGAGAGCAGTTATTAAAAGTTGTCACCTTGTAGGAGAACTCTATAGGATCCGTAAATTTATAGACCGACCAAGTCTCACAGTCTAAGCTTGGCAGATCTAGAGAAGACAGCCTCAATAATTAATCGCCCACCCTATGGTTTGAACTACCATGTCGAAAGGTGTATGCCTCCTCCTGTTTTCAATTAGTTTTATCACGGTAAGTATGCTCTGCTACGATGGCCTGCAATTTTCTGACTCTGTTGGTCGATCGTGTGTAGCATTTCCATGTTAAATGAAACCTTTCTCAAATTAAATGAAACTTTGTTCAAGTTAAATGAAAACTGGTCTAATTTAAATGAACTCTTGGCTAGTTGACAGTTAGTGTAATCTAGAGCTAATAAAAGGACTAATTTAAAGTAGAAAAGGTTTCATGTAAACTGTTGCAACTTTCACTTAACTTGGGCAAGGTCTCAGTTAATTTGGACCAGGTTTCATTTAGCTTAGAAAAAGTTTCTTTTAAATTACACCAGATTTCGTTCAAAGTGTAAAATGTTTCATTAAACCTGGAAATTTCAAAAATACAACGTTGAACCAAATACAAGAAGATGACATACTTCTTCCTTCCTTCCTTTCCTTGGTGCCACTTCATAAAGAATTTCTTGGCGAAAATCATTCTCCACAGAATTGGTCATACGATGTGGATCGAATTCCAGGAAAAGAAAGATCTCCTCAAATCACCGTCACCGGGATTAAGCAAGT
>QYTT01081972.1:33729-46045 GCA_006980735.1 Dasypogon diadema
AGTATGTAGGAAGAATGACGTCACTGTGACGCAGAAATGAAGTTTGATTGTTTAGGAAAAGCCATTTGACCATTTTTGGCTTAAATGCCTTTGGAATTGGTATTCTTTATTATGCTACATGCTTTGTATATTTAGGTGGCAGATTAGGTATGGATGTTTGAAATCCCCGAAAATTTTTACGAATATACAATTGATCCAAACATACGCCTGTACCGAATAGCCGAAGTTGCAAGAGGGAAAAATGTCGAGTCCATTTTAATAGAATCTACAAATTTCACAGGCAAGAGCAGTCAATATTGAGAGCAGTTATTAAAAGTTGTCACCTGGTAGGGGAACTCTATAGGATCCGTAAATTAATAGAGCCGTTCATATCATTAAAACGAGAAGAGATGGTGTCTTTCTAACCGCCTTGTAGCAAACGGTATCCAACGGACTTACTCGAATGAAACCTCTTCCAAAATAAATGAAATTTGTCCAAGTTAAATAAAAACTGGTCTAATTTAAATGAACTCTTGGTTAATTGACAGTTAGTGTAATCTAGAGCTAATAAAAGGACTAATTTAAAGTAGAAAAGGTTTCATGTAAACTGTTGCAACTTTCACTTAACTTGGACAAGGTCTCAGTTAATTTGGACCAGGTTTCATTTAGCTTAGAAAAAGTTTCTTTTAAATTACATCAGGTTTCGTTCAAAGTGTAAAATGTTTCATGAAACCTGGAAATTTCAAAAATACAACGTTGAACCAAATACAAGAAGATGACATACTTCTTCCTTCCTTCCTTTCCTTGGTGCCACTTCATAAAGAATTTCTTGGCGAAAATCATTCTCCACAGAATTGGTCATACGATGTGGATCGAATTCCAGGAAAAGAAAGATCTCCTCAAATCACCGTCACCGGGATTAAGCAAGTTTCATCAGGCTGATACCACAATAGTGATAAGTCACTATCAGGGATGTCTCTAGATAAATCTTCATCATGCCAAAACGCCGTCTAACGTGCTTAGCAGGAGATTTGTCAAGGATAAGCTTAGTATAACGCTCATTCAAGAGCTCTGGATATATCAAGGGTATATTAGAGGCCTGACCACAAATTCGTTCAGCAATGATATGCTCATCTCTGATGTTATATTTTTCTCTCTTTCGCAGTTCATTACTAGTAGTTTGGTTTTGCGGAAAGGTAAGCTCATCGTTGCACATATAATAATGGAGCAGCCAAATACGAGCCACAAAGGTGAGTTCTTCTTTGATTTCATTAATTTATCTAAAGATTTAGAAACATTAAACAGAATAGCAAACAAGTATCTGGGGGATATTCTGAATTAAAAACCAAGTTGGAAACGACGGATGATAGGTTATATGCCAGCGTTATCCGACCGATCATTATCCATGCGTATGTTCCTATTCTGTATATTGGAAGCAATCAGATCTCAAGAAAACTATAACCCAGATTTCTGATGCAAATAGAGGATTGTTAAAAAAATTTGAACTTAACATTCGACCGATGGAGAATTGGAAGATGGAGAATTCTTCATCGAGCATCTAATCCCGGGAATGGATCAAAAACTGAGGACAATGTTGCGGCTGATTTCTTCTGTGAAAATCTGGGAAAAATATACAAACATGCCATGAAAAGTCCAAATGGCAGAGGAGCAGATCAGTCTGAAAACAGACAGATACCTATAGAACCTTATCTTTAGGGTTCGAAAATTGCAGGCTGAACGAACAGATATAACTCTTAAGGGATTGCAAATGCCTATGATCTACCCTAGAGATAACTGGGGATCACTGTTCAGATGGCATGTACCAATCTAAATTTCTACTTGGGCATGAATAAATACTTGGGACATCACTTCATTAACCACCTGTATGGAACAGGCGAAAGGGCGTGGGAGTATATTTTAGCCTTCAGTAGATCGTTCTTAGATAGACGATGTGGTTCTGCCCGCACAACAACAAAAAAAACCCATAATTTCTTCGATGTGATAGGGGTTTACTTGGATGAAGTACAACGCTTGACCCCGACTTTTGTGTTTGCCGCATTAGTGAATACTTTTGGGTCTTAGATTTCGGTCCTGGTTTTTATTAATTTATTAATAATTATTATTAAATTTGAACTGTGCGGCTATGTAAAACTTGCAAGATATATCTACTCGGAAATTGTAGAGAAGAATTCGACATTAGTAAAAAATTAGAAAAGGTTAAAAAAGATGAGACAGACTGTAGTTATTTACGAAGTCGGTGGAAGTAAATACGAGTATACACCTACTTTTAGAGTCCTACGTAAACCTGAATAAAAGGATACTTTTACGTCATCACACTGAGCAATGACGTGCAGGTTCATATAAGTAAATAGCAGGTATACATATATTTTAATGACTCCATTATATACGACACAAAAAGTATAAACACGAATTCCAAGTTCCCATTATTTCTCCACTCACTCCAACGAAGTTATTCCTGAATTCTTGATCCAAAACAAGTCCGGTAAATCCCAGTCACCATGTAAACTAACTCCAGTAACAGAAACACAACTATTCCAAATTCTCTGCAAGTTTTATGATAATAACCAGAACATAAAGTTATTTTTTACATGCTGAACAATTTTAAAGATATTCAAAACGTCCTGGGGAGTTCCCTTTGTACCATACATCACATTCAGTTATGAAGAAAGTTATGCGAGCCCAGAGTCAGCCAGTCCAGATCTCATGCCAAGAACTCACTCCCAATGTAAAACGTGTTGCTTCTTCAAGTTGCTGCGAAAGATTTCCTGGACAAAAGTTTCCCCTCTCAGTGGAATATTAACGTCAGCCTCCCTGAATGATACTAAAGAACTGGAGCCTATTCACAGGTCTACCAATTAAATTCTATTAAAGTTAACACGAAATAGGGTTGATAGTAGCATGTCAGTAGAACGCTTATCAAGCTGACAGTACAGCTACTTTTCTGCACTACCCTTGAGTCCTTCTTTGACTACACTTGAACCAAAAAGCTTTTCAGTGTTGTGTATGCAATAAACCTTCCCCCAACGGAGTCATATGCAAATTATTTGAATCGAGCTTTCGAAGGTTCACCCACCCACCACCCATTTTATTGTATAGCACCCTTAGTTTTGCTGCCATCCCGTATATTTCATATCAGGCAAGATATGGAATTTATTAAAGTGTTCATAATAAAGGCGCAATCCGGCCTCTGAGACTCAACAGAGAATCTTCAGGTCTATATAAATTTCTTAATGTGAGATTTTAAATTTGCTGCTCTATGGCATTCAACTCGTTCTTGGCTAGACATGAATGGCAACAATTGGAAGGTTGTAATAAGATACTTCGAAATAAACTGGATAGCTGGAAATTTTTCCAGTTTTGAATGACTTAAAACAATCTTCCTATAGATGCATCTCGAAAGTATCTAAGCTGTGAATTGGAAAATCTGCTTGTATCGATGCAAATTCGAAAAATAAAGTCAAATGTGATGGAATCATATAAGATTTAATGGTAGTGATTCAGAGCGATATTGGATCATATCCATTTCATCGAGCAATTCATGTCGCGTTTATCTGGTGTGAAGGATGAAGTAATGGACTTTTAGCGATTAGTCTTAGCAGTAGACACTGTATTATTGCGGATTTTATCGAGAAAAAACTCGATAAATTGCTAAATCACTGGAGATTTTGTTAACTTCCTTTTTGATGGCCCAGATTTTTTCATAAACTTTTATTACCTCTTTTAATGGAGTAAGGTAGCAACAGTGGATATACAGAATTAAAGATGGAGTGGAAGCGTTGTCTTTTTTATACTCTCTAAAATATTCAATTGTATTGAAATTAAATGAATGGTAAATCGGAAAATGACATAACTTTTGAATTTAGCCCACATATGTATTTGCAAAACTTGTTGAATTCAGTTCGTGGGCCCACGAACATAAGTACGAAGACAAGGGGAATAAAAAAAGACCAAAAATCTCTCAAATCCGGAAATGTTCATAAACAAATTATGACATTTTCAGATTTGTTGGAGGCCCTTGGGGAAAATTAATTATAATTCTATCTTACATGATTTCCATGTTCATTAATTCACTCAATCCCAGTTGAGCAATACCACAAGAAATTTAAAATCAATCAATTTATTTACAAATTTCTAAATCCATTAAAAATTGCTCGGCATTATGACCTTTTCTGGTACTGTAAAATTCTCAAGGATTAGTGTTATGCACGAAAACGTTTGTTGCATTACGACCAAGTAGATTACCAATTTATAGTTGCATTGAAACGTTTCTATCTACGTGAAATTCACAGTCATCATAATCAATATGTATCCAGCAGCCTTAATTACACCAGAGTCGTCAATACAGACAGAAACTGGCTTACATTTATCCCTCGAACAAACCGATTAAAACCGATTGTGGCAAAATTGCAAATTTTCTGGAATAATTACGAGCCGTCAGTTTACTGGAATAGATATGAGGTGGTGATGGTGATGGTGATCTACTATGGTGGTTGGGTATCCCAGTTCATTCATATGCTTTAATCGTATCTTAAATCGTTTCCGGATTTTTGTGGTAATGCATAATCGTGTTTCTAATAAATACCATGATAAGCCGGACATACTGACAGCAGGGAATATTATGAGAGGTTGAATCTGTTGGAAAGTTGCCAAAATGGTTGGCATTTAATTTCAAATATAGCGCAATGTTTTGCTTTTTTTTGGGAAAGCCATTATAGGGATTCTCGTGAACCAATTATCGGAAACTGGTACATTAGTGGGTAAAGCCGAATAAGGATTGAAAAAATACAAGTGTAGTCATGTCATGGTGTACAGAGTCAAAGAATTAAAACTATATCAGACTCTGGAAAGGTACCCAACCAACCAAACTGGGCTAGTACACTGGGAAGGATCATAAGCGTTAAAGCAGTTAAGCGAGTAATTTCATTTTTCTGTCAATACCTATAGCCTATATGGACTCGGGTTCAAATATTGACATTCCTTTGAGAACCGAAAATGACGTCATTGCTTAGTATCACGATAAAATGTTTAATGCCATAATTCTGAGCGCTTTGTTGTAGTACGGCGGTTTTTATGGACAGTTTTTCCGACCCTAGAAAATTAGAAGTTTATCAGCCTGAAGCAAGGAGTTATTCTTACTTTATTCTTGTCAGAGAGATGGTACAAAGGAGGTGAGAAGGATTTTCTGTAGTATTGTATACTGACGAAATATTTTATGTTGAGGCTGTTCTTAGGCATACGGGCTATTGTCCTTCATCGGTATTTAGTTAAATCCGTTCTCTACGGAATTAGATAACTTAGTGCAATTTACTTGGACAAGAAATCTAGGCTGTGTGATTCATTATGATGCTAAAATGTATCGATTAATTTCGGCAGCTCAAGCTGAAATCGACGAAATTAATATCGGTTTGATAGTATTCTGTGGATCAGAACAAATCGTCTTTAGAAAGATCTTCATATATATCCTTAACTACATTCTACAGGACTTTCAAGAATGACTATTGATGATGGAAATTGGACAACATTTCGATCGCTTTAGTTAAAACTATGCGCCACTTACATCAAGAGTCCAGTTCTGATGGACAGGAAAGGTAAATTCAAAGTTTTATCCCTGGAGATTTTATGATAATATATGGCCAATATCACCTTTTTCATATGTCGTACCGAACAGCAATGTCGACGAATTTTGAATCCATAATAAAGATTTCGTCATGTGTCAGGCAGGACCTTTGCAATAGAAATCCTTTGACTGCATTTTTAATTATGCAGACCCGTACTCGTTGTTTTTTGAACGTGCCCAACACCCAAATCAAAGATTTCTTTTTCATACAGTTGAGCTTGAAGTAATCCTTTTATCAATGGACCCTTAAGTATTTCTTTGTCAATTAGCTGGTGCCCACGATTAGACCGAGCGATTTAATCAACAAAAATATTTAGACTTCTAGAATTTCTAATCAGTGGATGCTCTCGTTATATCTTCAGCATACAGTTTAACGTGCTTACTTCATCTTCCCTTTAATATTTTCTGAAAACCCCTTCTGTAACCCAGAAGAATGTTGTTAACTTTAATGAAAATACGATTTTTAAAGAACGTTTTCTCATAGGTCTCATATCTAAGAAGAATTTTTTTGTGAGTTCCTTAAATTTTAATGTAAATGGCTGTATCCATTTTACACATGATATATGATCCTACTCTTCGGTACAAAATAACACTTTTGTAGCATTTTACATATATGCAAAAGCCATTTTCACAATCGTCCTCACCGACTGTCATCTTGGTAGTTAAAGAATGACTTGGAGTTTGAATGGCTTCCGCCAACTCAAGCATGGCCTTTTGGGTACCATAAACAGCGGAAGACTCACAAAGCCAAAGACATAGACAAACTGAACGTAGATATCGTATTTATGTAGAAGGTGGAAATAATCTCTTAAATATTCGAAGGAATCATAATTTCCCGATTCATATGTACGCTTTTGAACTCAGAGCATTTTCTCTAAATTTCTATTGTTTGAACGTTGTTAAGCCTCTGTTAAATTACGCCTGCATGTGTTAAGTTTGGTTGTTTTTGAAAATTGAATATTACTTTTAAATTTTGCTTTAAAATTTATGTGATAGTAATTCAGACGAAAAATTTGGGAGAAGTTTTTAACAGCTGGAGATTGGAACTATCGTCACGTTTTCTTGGATTTGTCACCAGTATTCCCACTTATCCAGATAACATCTGCCCGGAGAGATTTTTTAATGTTTGAACAGGCTTATCTGGGAAATTACAAGTTCTTTGCATCCACGTAATATGTGAACAATAGCGAATCCTAGTGTTTTAATCTCCTGAATCACTTCACCCTTTCAGGGGTTATGACTTTTGGGTGCTTCCGCGCGAATCATAACAAATTTCATCTATACTCATACTCATACGGTCATTGGGGAAATGGAAATTTCAATCCAAACTACCTTCGCTGCATCTATTGGTATTCAAATTTCAAACTAGGGATAACCTAGGAATATTTTTGTCTGGGCAGGAATGGTATTTTAGAAGATCTATTCATACTAAGCCACCTAATGCTAAAAATTGAATCTGCAAAGGATACAGATGGATGATACGTTTGTATACAGGACATTGATTAGCCACGGCTAGAGAATACTTCAAAAAGTACTGCTATAAGCAGTATAGCAAATAAAAAGTATTTGTAGAAATTTTATTCGAATGGATGCACTCTGTTGTTCGTCTAAAGCTGCTCGACCAAGATGTAATTCGTTTCTATGATTTGATAGTTCCTACCACTGATTCCAAATGAAAATTCAATTTATGTAAGCTGATACTCAGTAGTTGAAGCAAGGTGGACCCCTCCATTAGGTTATCCAACCGCATAAGCCATACTATGGAATTACTTCTACTGCTCTTTTCCAAGGACATTGGTTTTTCAGTCCTGAGTATTTCGAATTATCCATTTAATTTCCTTGTCTGATATATCAATGAAAACTTATGCGGCATTCGGATTATTGATTCCAAATTTCTCTACAGAATGGTTTTGCCGATTCTAAGTTATTCATGTTTTTAATTCACACGCTTTTCTTGGTCTCAGTGTTCTAAATTCGTGGAATGCAATGTCGATTTTTTCCTCTGTGGAAGTGGGTGTCGGAACAGGAATATACGGGGTCGCTCCCAGGGTTAGGATACATCAAAGCCTAGGGAGATTTGCAACAGTATTCCAGGCGGAGGTATATGCCAACGCCAGGTGCGCCCTCAATACCTGGTTATATAATCAGTCAGAGCAGAAGTGGGCATTGGAAAGGGGCTCAAAACAAACTAAAATAAAAATTTATCAAAAACCCTTCTCAAAAAAGAACTTTGGAATTACTATACAACTGCCAAAGAATCAGATAAGAATCGTTGTAGGAGTCCTTACAGGACAGGTGCAAGCTTGGAAGGGACCTTAATCGAATGGGCATTGAAACCACCAAGGTATGTAGACTCTGTCTCGAAGAGGAGGAAACGTCGGAGCATGTTCTATGTGAATGCGAGGCAGTTGTACGTTGTCGCGAACATATCCTTCAAAAAGATACGACTCTTTCGTGAAAGAGTGAGACTGATGGAGGAACTCTAAATAGTGCGGAGCACAATAGGCCAATTGGTGGCCACAGTGCGCAGGGTACCTCAGCTTCGACTCAATCTAAATCTAACTCTAACTTTGTCAGGCTTTAGAAGAGTTAAAAGAAACAAGAGCTGTAAGCCTATCCCTATTTAGAGAAACCCTTACATCCGTTCGGAATACCCTTAGATTCTACCAATGTTTTATATTTTGGAGAACTCATATCTAAGTGGAAAAGAATAATTTCGGGTTTTAGCAACTGGCATTCTTTTAGTTTTCATTTTCACCATTCTAGAATGCAAAATATTGCCACCTGCGATAAAAATTGACTCTGTTTTTGTGGTATTGACTCTTTTTTTGTTGGTATTGTGCCTGAGGTAAATTAACTTGGGTGCTGGAAATACTCCTACAATTCAATGCAACATGTTTATTAAAAAGATTTAATCATTGGATTCCACAATACCATTCCATAACTACAGTAGATTATGTCCTACAACAAATAATTCCACCACTTTTGAGTGATGCTCAGCCAAACATTTCCACAGTATTCTTGCTCAACTTCTAATGTGATTTGCCACACTCTTGGATGAGTACCTGTTTCGTTATAGCAGATTTGGAACGAAGAGAAGTGCAGAAACTACTTGATCCAACACTATGTAGTATAACTTCCAGAATAGTCCATAATTGGAAATTTATAATAATATCTCACCAGAAATATGGTTTAACTTGGATGGGTTCCTGTAAAACACATCCTTCGAAGAGACATAATAAAAGTCATTTTTTGAGTGCCTTAATAGCGCTCGGTTGGATGGGTTATGTTGAGGATATATAACATGGACGTGGTGGAGTTAAAAAAATTCAACTGACGTAGCTGAAGGTCTTGGTTATATCAGCAAGTAGAGTGCAAATAGAGGTGTCCGAAATGGGTATTAATTTGCTTGTAGTAGATTCAAAATGTAAAAGCTACCTCCATCCCGCAGCAGACGTTGAAGATTGTTGAATTTACATAAGAAACGTATATTTAGATATGGTCAGGTAAGCCTTACCTGGACAGAAAATATTTAGCAAATGCAAATTAATTTGGACGCAATATCCTAAAATTATCGCTACCGTAATTAGTCTCTGTAAGCATTATCATTGTCATTACACTATCATTTCTGCCAACCCTTTGCCTCACTCCCTAAATCAGAGCCCTTTAGTCCCGAGCCGACAAAGTTTGGCAATTTATTTTGAATGCGCCATCCTAAGCAGTACTGACAGATTTTATTGATTGCTATAAATAATCACAGACTGACAGCCGTTTAACGAAGGGTACAAATCAAACAGATCAATTAGCTGATTAGCAACCCTGATAGGGCTATAATTGCCGGAAATAAGGTGAGGGTGGCTTCATTGATAAAAAAAGAACCGCTCGGGAGACTACTAAAGATAAAATTCCCAATACAGCGAGTTTATTTTCGACTTTTTTCGGATTTTGTACATTATTAGCCCGTTGCAAATCCAGATGCGTATTTAAACGAAACAACAACAAAAAAGAAAACAAAACCTGGAGCTTTTGAATTTTAGGAGCAGAAAATGTCTCCAAAATGTAATCGCGCCGACTCCGCCCCTCCACCCACACAGGTGCTATGACGTCAAAGCTTTTGTCCCCTATTTGTACAAACAAAACTTGTGCTGAAGATTGTGCTCGATGAGCCTCCTTTTCCCCGATGATGATTTTCTCATTTGTCAGTGCCGGCTATCATCGGTAGTATATAAATCCCCAAGTATCCTGATGGATAGTTCCACTGTTGCATTTGACTTAGCCACGTGCGGTTGTTGGTCCTTCAATATAGAATTCTCTCAGTCCTTGGGAGAAGAAGTGGTGATTCCCCCAAATTTACACCTATCGTTCCTAACTATAGGCAAGTGACACTAAAATTTTGTGATTAAATAAAAGGACGATCTTTTTCGAGTGCTTATTTAAGAATTCAATTAAATTCCAAGTGTTGACTGAGCAATCACACGTCCCAGTACTTTGTGGTGTGTTGATTACTTTGACTGATTGCTGTTGACTGCTGTGTGTACCCGGCCTAAGAGGAAACTTTTATCAAGGTATGTGATTTGTTGTTTATTTAATTAATTGACGGGTATTTAACAAAGGTAGACTATATCCACTTGTTTGCTTACAACAGGCTGACCCCGACTCTTGTATTATATAAATTTTAAAATTTTCAAACAGTTCGGTTTGACTCGGGAGGAAGGATGTGGGACTTATCCAAAATTTACGAGTACTCAGGGTCCTTATTCTAAACTTATAGGTCTGTAAAACCACGTCGTATTTTTTTCATGGGCACCAAGATTACTGGTGAACTTCACTATCCTAGCAACGAATAGACGACAAAGTGTTTTATTTAGGACCGATTTTATATGGGACAATCTGATGATATTCCTCCCTGCGGAGAGCATGTGTCTCATAAATTCTTTTGGTGACTTTCACTCAATTTAATGCTGTGATAAGTATGTTGCTTTACATTGCAACCATTCAGGGAAATATGGAACCGTTGCTAGGAAGTAGATTGATACTAAAGATGAATAATGACCAGGGTATTGAAGTAAGAGGATGGTAGTATTTGAATTATTTTATGGGCGGAAGAAGTTGGTTTTTAGTATGTAAAAGGGTGTAAAAGTTTTCTGCAGGAACTTCGTTATATAACTTGAAACTTTATTTATTTATTAAGAAGATTGTGAATATATTCAATCAATATTTACGCTCAATATAAAATTCCGTAATGATTTTTACAATCTGTTGATCGCTTGATCATATCCTCCCTCTCTCAAAGGGTACAAAAGTGGTATAAAATCCATTTACCTTTTACCTTTTTAAATTTCAGTATATTGATCATAGGCTGTTAGATTATTGATAAGTATTATCCTTACTTTTTTTTCTTAAATTCAAGTGGGGCGGAAGGTATTATTCCAAACCAAGTTACAGATTGGTTCATGATTCAAAATAATTTTCCCAATCTTTCGTGAAAGATCAATCACTGAAGTTAAATATGTAATATAAGCGCTAAATAAGAGTGGGCCAAAGATTGAACTTTGGGGTATCCAAAAGAATTCGGTTAATAGCAAAGTTCGAACGGCCATTTTGAAGTGTTCGGTGTAATTCATAGAAAATCGTTTGCCAGCTTCTCTCGGAAAAATAAAACAAAAGAAAAACATCATCAAGAAAAAAATTTCATGAGTATCGAGTGTTGATCATAAATTCGTTGCTATTTTTCTTTGACTGTGCAAACAAAATAGGGTAGTGTTTTTAGGATGTTTGTATGTATGTCTGATTCTTTTTATGCTTCCACAGCCTAAACGGCTTTACGGATTTTCACAAATAACGTTAGGTTCGTCTTGATGAAAAGAGCGGATAAAAAAAAGTTAAGAATGTAATCCCATCGATTGGGGTATCAAATCAAAAGTTCGCTAAAAGACGAATTCAGATACAGAGGTCTATTACTACTCCTTGCATGTGACCCATGTTCCATTCCGGGTGAAAGAAGAGTTACTGGAAAGATTTAATTCGGCGAAAAAAGCTTTTTAGGCTAAAAAGAGCCAACTATGTCGTCCGCTGCTAAAAGATTCTTCATTCTTCGTGGAGTTTGACGATTTCAGCCTTAAAGATAACGACTCAGGCGTAGGCGCCCAGCATTCTCTAACTCTCTTTTAACTATGACTGTCGCTATATAAAATTCCTGTTTCACTTGTCTCCACTAGAAAAATTAAAATTTATTTAATTTTCAATTTTTGCATATAGTTATTGGTCAAAAATCAGAAGGATTGTATAAGGAGGAGTTTTGAGGATGCGTGGGTACAGAAAATCCTGCAAATCTGGCAACATCATTTACCAGATTAAAGGGTGCCTTGCTACCGCATAATTGCTAGTGATCCTCCTTGCCTTTCAAATTTAAGAGCTCAGAGCAGAAAAAGAGTGGGAGACAGTACAGAGCCCTGCGGCTCGCCCTCATTGATGTTATAAGCGCTAAAGATGGCACCGTCTAAAGATTTTGGCGATACAAATCATCTTATCTAAACCTAAAATCTGAAATGACAGAAAGCAATATGGATGATGCTTACGATGATATGTAGATTCTATAACTTTCCTTCTACAAAGAAAATCGAAAAAACTAAACTAGAAGCAGAAAACATTGAAGAAACCTCTGAGAAAATTGTAAAAACTGCACAGCAAGTAGAGGAG
>QYTT01081973.1:15023-28353 GCA_006980735.1 Dasypogon diadema
ATACAAAATTTCTTGTCCGTTATAAAACGTCCCTAACCATTGCTTTACTATCTCTCTGGCAGGTTTTGTAAAGTCTTGAATTTCCAAAATAGGGATAATTTGCACTAATTTATTTAAATTTTGAAAATTTTTGCACCAAAATTCCTCATTGTTCTTTATTTAAAATTTAGATTCTAAGAAACAACCTTTTATTTGATATAACGCCAATATATAGGTATCATGCGTTCTGTTGAAGAGACATTCATTTCACAAGAAAAATAAATAAATCACAAGATGAATAAAAATAAAAAGATACAAAAATTTAATTGTAGAAAATTATACCCCTTGTGTTTTATGTCAGCGACAGGGATTACAAAAATTTCAACAAAAAATTCATCATATTTCCCTTACTAACTTTCAGCTTGTCGCAACCTTCTGTACCCTTCAGGCACTGTTTAATTTATTTTTATCTTAATTTACAAAATAATAAACATTATTCGTCTGAATATAAATGCGCATCTTTATTTTTCAAAACAACTTCATTTTTTTTATTAAATGCAATTAAAAAATTTTAGATTAATGTCTCCGTCAAAAGTTGAAATATGGGTAACTTTTATTGTGATGAGTTTGTGGCGACTGGTAGCTCTACATAATAATGTGGCTTTTTGAGGTGCATTTGTAAGGTTTACTTTTCGTTACAATGTGCACCTAGCAACCAGTCACTTTGCGCAGGTCGTTTCAAATGTGTTTCCGCATAGGCGTTTTTAATATTTCGTTCAAAAAAAATGAAAATATTTTTTCCAGTCAGTCAGATTTTCTGATTTCACCCTGTCGATCTCTAGTAGAAGAATAATTTAAAATTCTGTAATTGTTCGAAAGTGTAAATTTTGCTAAACGATTTTAGTCCTAGCGAAAATAGTTAACTAACATATTGTTAAAACTTTACGTGTTAAATAAAAGGCAAGTCATTATCAAAGAATCTGCTTGCCTTCACAAGATGTAAAAGCTCATGAAGGAAGAAAACATTTGCGGAGCGAGCAATCAATCATTTGTGTAGTGTGGAAGTAGGACACATTTTTGACTCACACTTAGTCAAGCGACGCCTTTCACAGCTACAAGTTATCCGTGCATTCAGAAAGATTTATATGCAAATGTCAAATTTCCCACTCTGCCAGCTTTACGGAACGGAATATAACATTCTAATTAAATAGCGAAAAAGAATTTTAGCCGCCAATTTGGCGGTTAGAAGCTTTAAAATTGTTGGTGTGTTTAAACATACGATGGGATATAATTGGTTAATATTCCATGCTCATTGATTAATGTACAAGAGTAGAAATGTTCACATGAATATAATAAGTTAACCTAGCTAGAATGAGGAATTATTGAATTGTATGAATTAAATCTAAAATAAACATTACTATTCGTTTATTATTATTCAGATATTTCATATGTACTCGCATTATCATTGATCACTTCGTTTTTAAATTTTGAAACTATATTTTTATTAGATACGTTGATTATATACAGTATGTCACAAAAGTATGGCAATTAACGCACTAAAAGGAAATATTTGTACATATTTTTAAAACATTTATACCTAAAGAACAAATTATATTTTTAGTAACAGGTTGTAATGTTCTTACTAAATTCTAGATGCACAAGATATATGCTTACAGACTATAATATCAACAAAAAGCAAATTTTTAAATTGAAAATTACGTCTCCCAAAAATATGTTAACATCATATACTTTTTTCCGTATTACCTAAGCTCAGAGGAAACCCCTAAAAACGCTACAGGAAGTTGGTAACATTCTAAATAGACATCGATCTACTATTTGCAAAATAATAAAGGAATGTATGGAACGTAAATCTCTGGAAAATAACCAGCGTTTTGGAATGCCATGTATTTTAAATCCTTGAGGGAAAAGTATAATAATAAGAATAGTAAAAAAATAATCTTAAAATAACAGCCCCAAAGTTAGTGCAGAAGTTAAAAATATATTTAAAAAAAAAACTTGTAGGGTGGAAACTGTAAGAAGAGTACTAAGAAATTCTGATTTAAATGGCCGATTCGCAGCAAAGAAGCCGTATATCAGTATATATATATAATAAATAGAAAGAAAAGAATTAATTTTGCCAAAAAGTGTAATTATATGTCATTATGGAATTATAATATGTTTTCTTTCCATGCTTTTGAGAGATGCAATTAGCAGTTCAAAACTTTTTTACTTTTTTCTCCTTGAAAGTTAAATTTTTTTGAAATATTTTTGATTTTATTCTTACAAAACTGGTAAAAAATTTTAAAAGTAATGAAAATTTTGTAGCATACATTTAATTCATAAAAGTTAGTACATAATTCTTTTCATCTGTTTGTTTCTATACTTTTGTGACATACTGTATGTAAAATATAATTCGTAAGTACCTGCTATTTAAGGAATTTTTGGATTTTTTTAATATGCAGTATTTTCATAAAAACAACGAAAGTTTTGTTTTTAAAAGCAAAAGAAAGTAAAATATGCCATCGAAATACCAAATCTAACTTAAAAGTTCATTTGCAATTTGCTTCTTGTACTACGGCAAATTGAATTAAATTTTAATTTTTGATTTTACAAAACTTAAAATGTACTACAAGCCAGCTTTTCAATGCCAAATTTTGAAAAAAAAACAGAATTACCAGTAGGTGCGAACTTTTTTTGTGAGTAATATTATGTTCTCAATTGTGATGCTTTTTTCTTTATATTTTTACTGAATCTTACATTTTTTCTTAAATTTAGGCATCGTAATTCCTTTTCACTTAAGAAAGCTCTTAAACATCGTAAAATTCAGTTTTGATATTAGGAAGCTAAATTCCGCTACTTTTATTTTATGATGTGAGAACGCTTCTTCTTTTTCGAAACATTCCTTGTTGCTCTACACTTATGAAATTAATTTTTAATGTAGTTATAAAAATTTGATATATTCCTTTCACTTTATTAACAAGATTTCGTATTACTAAAGGAATTTTTTCAATCTGCTTTTTAACCTAATTTATAAGGATCACAAAAGAAAAAATAATTGACACAATTCAAAGCTCAAATTATTGGTAAATTCTTTTCTACAGCACAGTCGAATCTGTCACTTTGGTAATTTTTGTAGCCACTACACCAGAATCGATTCTGTCCGTGTATTCTTTTCCACTTCAGTGTAGTCCGGTGCCGAATTCACTGTATATTATAAGTTTGAATGATTGCCTGTCGACGCAACGTCACCCTATATTGACATGAATAATGCCATTGTTTTTGTGATATCATTACTTAAAGTTAAGACAATTAAAATATTTTTCAGTTTTCTACACACATATAAACAAAGGCAAATAAAGGATTTAAGTACAGTAGAGTTTCAAAAATTTCATGTTTGGGAGTGTCATCTTTCAAATTTGAAACAATTTTTAGACAGTGAAAAACCTATTTACCACAAACACAGTTTACGTAAAATCAATAAAGGCAATTTAATTACGTCCATTATCAATAGAAATATATTTTAAAAAATTCGGCACGCAATATAAATTACTCAAATCGTTCAAAAAAGATTTTAACTTAGCAAAATCTAATTTTTTTCTCATTAGTTATAATGGGTTCGCCTTTCCTGGAAAATGTCAAATAGATTTTTGAGTTAGCAAAGGATAGATATATAAAACAATACATCTACTTTTTCACTTTATATTTAATTGGGAAAAAAAATTTAGTTCAGTAACATATTTTGAGTTTAAGAGAGAGAGTTATATTTTGAAGTAGTTTTGGTATCAATATATCTAGTATGCGTTTGTTCGGAAACGCTCCATCTATTTATATTATGATGTCTATGGGTATACTGTAAAATTATTAGGAAGATTGGTTAAAATAATCAAATTTGCATTAACAATTCTACTCAAATCTGTGTACTAGACAACTGTTTAACTTAGCTATACTTTTTATTATGACATTCAGGATCCGTAACAAAATGTAAATCACAAATTTTACGAGGTTCACATTTCAGAATATGTGAAAAAAAACCTTATTCACGTTTCAGAATGCTCAATGTAAAATTATCAGTATTCACGTGTTTGCATTTTTCATATATTTACAGCTGTTTTTGGTAAATAATCTCTTTAGGCTCCACTAATTATGAACATTATTCAGCTAGCTTTTACACATTTAAAAATATAAATGATAATGAACCAATTCATGTCCCGAGTTTAAATTTTGCAGGCTAAGGGCCTAAGAAACACCTCGCAATACAACATATCAAAAGATACAAAAATTAAAAAGGCACATTTTTTGGAATTAAAGGACAAAGGACGAAAAAGAAATACGAAAATTTCTTGTTCCTCAATTTAATTGTGTGTTATTTTTTATGTATATCCTTGAAACCTCACATTTGATTGCCCTACACTTTATGTTTCAATAGATATGATTTTTTAAATATTACCATAACCCTAAATTTTCAAAATATCAAAGCTCCTCAAATAATTGGTCGAAAACCAAAATATTTCACATCCATGATTGATTTTCCATGGAATGACCCCAGAATGTTTTGAAGATTATAAACGAAACGAAAGTTTTTAACTAAAAAAAATCGCGTGCAGCACCATAGACTTGATAGAAGTGAAACTTCTTAAAAAAAAAAAACTCACTGAATAAAATGCATCAAATAGTCTCTGAACTTTAGCTCTGTTTGACATATGTTCTAGGCAGAGTACACGGATCTTGTTTGTCCTACCAATATGGCGGATTATTAAGCCCAAGACTTGATATGTAAAAAACAGTCTGGGACTTTCAAACTTGAATAACAATTCGACTTTGGCATGTAAACCGCTACTTTCAAAATTAGTCTTTACGACAAAACACTATATTGCTATCATTTCGGCCGAATTGTAACACAGGCTGCTTTTTTATATTAACACGGTGGGTCACACATGACTGTTCCGTGGGGCGGCGTGACCCACCGGTGGGTCACGCTTAAAGTAATTAGTATCTCTCTTGGAATTGTTTTGTTGTTTGTTTTTTTGCTTTCATGCATACAGTCATCTTATTCTTGGGTCGTAGTCTCTTTCATTTGGAATTTTTGGCAGAGTCGGTCTTCTTGTTATTAATGTTCGTTGGTTCGAACTCGCAACAGTGTCGCCCCGCCCCATGAAGCGTAACGAGATAAGACAGTCCTGCCTCACACGAAAAAACGTAGATATTCGCCCCGGCGTGAACGTGTTAAGCACTCACTTGAAATTCAAAGCCTGAAATTGCCACTTTCAAATTTCCACATTTTCCGCAATTACTTTGTTTTCGCGAGAGGCATATCCACTGACACTGGCTTTTTAAGCTTTAACGACAGGAATATACTTAAATAAATTAAAATCACTTTTCAGAGCGGATAAAAACTGGAAGGTTTTTAACAAGTACTTCACATAACAACAGAATCTGGAAATGTCAACGGCTATCAAAGTCATACTCCACCAAAAAAAAAAATTTTGGTCCATCCAATGCACGCAAAACATGATCCAATTGAGAGATTTTTGGAAATATTACAATTATTTGGATAGAAATGTCGGGTTTTTCATTTTCACTATGAGGTTTTCTTGAAATTTCACTCTCAATTCTCGTCCAATTCCAATTATCGAATCGCCGAAGTTTCACTTCAAAAATTTCATTCACAACTAATGACGCATTCTTAAGACAGGATAAAACACGCAAGGTGCAAGGTCGACCCAGTACTCAAATCAAATGCCATTCTCATTTTTCAGGACGAGGAGAAATAGGTTGTGGCATATTGAAAAGAATAGAACCCTTTTGTAATGACAAAAAATTACTATGCCCATCCGGCGGAAAGTACTTAATCTTTTTTTAATAACAGTTTTTGGGGTCATAGAGCTTTGAATTTTTTTAGCTGTGCCACTTTTTGAGAGAGGGCGCAGGATCATATTGCCTGAAGTAGCATTCGGTGTTTCAAAGTAAAATTCTTGTTTGTATGGTAAAACAATATTCGTATTAAATGTTATTTTGAATTCTTTGAGTGATTTGTAACATGTAAAAAGGCAAAAGAAGGATCTTACACAATTTTGTTACATTTCTCCTCTTCGGAAGAATGCATGTTTCTGCAGGTGTTGACAGTAAACTTTATTTAGTGGGTTTTTTTCTACAGATTGCTGACGCGACAATTCTAAACTACAGTTTAAATCAGCGAAAAATAATAGATACGAATTTCCATATTTTTGTAAATTAGTTCTCACAGCAAAGTTGTAAAAAGTGAGAAAAAATATAACTGTAAAAAATAAAGGAATTGATTGATCTTGCAGTTACTTTATGAAAACTGGTCAGTCATTATGACGATGGATGAATGGTAACGGCGATCTTATTTTCAGTTTATGTTGCAATTTAAAGCATTAGTAATAATTATGCTAGACTCACTGGTCCCTTCTAAAAACTCGAAATGTAGTAAGCAAAGTATCTAAAACATTGAGCTGCACTTTAAACGTTGTAAAATTTTAACTAAATACATACAGTTGATTTAAAGGATTTGTTTAAAACCACAGGTGACATATTGCCTGTTTATATTCGTTACTAATAAAATAGAAATTCGCTCGAATTTAAAAACAACATAAAATGTTGGTTGTCAAATGTGGTAAATTACCAATGGAATGAACTTTAATCACATTGCGTAATGTCTGAGAATGTTTTATTGAATTAAATTTTCTTGAAATAACGAACTGTATATTGTATAAGTGTTTTTCTTTGTAAATAATTTTTGTAAGTAAAAAATGTGTGCAAGTATGCTAAGTACTAATGCTGGCATCTTATTATTTTGATCGTGTGCTAACTTGCGATTCCCTTGTATATTTATTTATTTTTTTCCAGAAAATTTTAAATTGCTCTTGTAAATTAACTGGAGAGCTTGAATCGTTTACCGTGTTATAATATAATATAAATGTTGTTAGTGAATTGCAAGTGTTTTTCGTTCCCTTTTCAATTCCACAAATTACATTTAGAGAAATTTATTTCATGCCATCTATATGTCGAATGGACAAATAAAAACTAATCAATGTCGTTTCTTACAGCATTTGGATATTCTTAAAGCAGAAAATCAACGCCTAAAAGAGGAGAACGGGGCGCTAATCAGAGTTATTAGTAAATTAAGCAAATAATATTTAGTAGTTAAACAAATTTTCACAATTTTTTTATATCTTTACACATACACATATTCATATTATAACTTGACTTTTTTATTTAAATTCGGTGTGATAAGCGTTAGTTGATGACATTTAAGAAGAAGTATTGAGTTGATTCGTTTATTTTAACAAGTTAATGAACAAATTAAACGCCTACGATAGAACTAACTGTAATGTGTAAACCGGTAGTAGTTTTCTCAGACCTAACTAACGCTTGTTTACAAATCCATTCATATAAGTTATTCTTGTTTGAAATGTCTCATTTTGTTTCCTTAAAATTTCCCTGTAAATATTTATTATTATTATTATTATTACAAATAAACTCTTGAAATTGGAAATGTTTAAGTATTCAGTTCAAATTGATTTTAAAAGAGAACAAAATGATAATTAACATGTTTAAAGTCAATTGTTTAAAGAAATCGCGCGGGAGCGTAAGAAATGTGAAGATATATTAAAAACAAACTGTTTGCATTATCTATTGTTATTTATTCTAACTACATTATGTGTATATTATAAAATGTATTCTAGGTATTACTTTTATTATTATTATTATTATCAACAATATTTTTGTTGAAGAGTTGCATTTCATGATCCTTCGAATGTTTTGACTGTATTATTTAATTGTTTATTTCCTTCTTCATTAAAATCAATTTTTAAATTTTTGTTACTTTTTTTATGTCAGTCGTTGTTTTCACTCAATCTCTGTTCTAATTTATTAGATTTTCTCCACGAACAACAAATTCATGAAACTATGTACCAACCATACGAAATCAAACAGCAAATGTATAATAAAAAGAAAAAATACATCATTCAAAATTGGTTTAAACTAAGTTTTTTAATTGACAACGTTATTGGTTGAGATATTCGTTAAATTTAGACATTATATTTATCTCTTTAATATTCTTCTACACACATCAATCGGTTTTAGGACTTTAAAAGTGATCTCCTACACTGCCGTTGGTTCTTCGATACACACAAACACAAAACATTATATACTCTTGCAAATAAAATGCAACGCCGTACAGTAATTCGACAGTCAACAATTCAAATTAATAAAAATCAAGCAAATGTTTTTACAGTAATTTCTACGTAAATTTTTGAAACTTTGGTGTCAATCACCAAAGTTTTATTATATAATAAACAGGCTGGACTACAGCATAGGGCGATAGGTTGAGCGACACAAACAACCCTGTCAGAAAGAGATAGGAACATATTTTACCTAAAAGGAAAACAGGCTGAAGTGGAATGGATTTTCAGAAGAAAGCTGTTATGCTCTCCGTGTGAGCTTAATGGCTAGCTGCGACTAGAGAAAAGGGTGGGTGTTTTTGTCTTGTGGGCGCCACGTGGTTATTTACGAGTCCACGAACTCGGATATCGCACAAAGGGTTTAATAGGATAAACACACTTATTTTATTGAACAATTCGTTTCCTTAGCGTAGTATTTGAACAATTCTCTAAATAATAATCCACTCAAAAAAGACTTCAACCTTGCAACAACGCCGGTGATCGCACACCTTATAGAGAATGCCATCCCCAAGACATTCCCGGAGGATACAAAGTATACGGCAATTGAATACCAAAGAAAGATGGTTTGCTTACCCCTATAGGACTTCCTACTTCCTTCTTATTCCGCTCTACCGTCCTGACCCTTCCTGTCTTCACCACTCGTTCTTCACTCTTCACTCCCACAGTTTTTGCCTTTTCATCTTCTGCACTTAAACTTCTTGCTCCAATTTCTTTCCTTCTGCCGTGTGAAAACTCCTTTCACTTCACAGGACTAACTTCATTCACACGCCGCTATCTGCTTTCCTCACCAAGGACTGCCCGCTTCACATACCAGAGATCCCACTTATATATCAGAATGACCCCTATTGCGGTTTTTGGTCGATTCCTACGTGAAATTGCCTTCGATTCTCGATTACTAAGGTAAATATTTTTAATTAATTTTCCAATTTCCATCCCAGTTTATGGCCCTCGACGTGGGCTTCCTTCTGATGTTTTCGGAAAAATTTTCCGTTGCGGGGAAATGGAGATACTTGAGAAAATTCTGTGAATTTGACAACTCGCGATTCACGTGGTGTGAGTGTCCTTTTTGGTGGTTCTGCGTATCCTTGCCCAGTGGAAAACAACTCGGGGTTACGGGCAGCTTGGCAGTGATATTCTTTATCCCTGGGGTATGTTGGTCTACTCCCAGGCGAGTATTTTTCTTCCGTCGGGAAAAGGTTAGTTTGGCTTTTTGCGTTTTTTTTATTTTCTTTAAGTGAGTTAAGGGAAGCTACAGGACAGGTAACTATTTACGTTTTCGAATCTTTGTGTCGTTATAAAGAAAAGTGTTTTAACCGGATAAGCCGCTTTCGCATTGTACAGTGCGCGATCCTCGGCTTTCACATTACATGATTCCAATAAAAGTACCAATATCGTCAATTCCTAGTGAACGAAAACTAGTGCTAGCAATTAGATAACTTCGTGCCTAGCCTAATCTAATTTATTGTGAGGTTAAATATTCCATCGTAGCTGTTAGTGAAATCTGGATTGAAATATTAAATTTAATTGCAACAGTGTTCTTCATTAGTATCCTAGGGTAGCAACTATCTACTTATCGGCGTACACCACTTAAGGTAAGCTATACTTATACTCTAAACCTACTTTAACTAAACCTAAATCCAGTTATAGGTCTCCATTTTGGGTCAGAAGCGCAAGTGATCCCGATCAGTAAGGGTTCGTTTCAGATGAGTGGCCACTCTCTTAATTGATGGCAAATACTAAGTGATTCCGTCTTAGGATATGATCCAAGGCCATCATGCCCGACAGCAACCGAACAGAATAGGAGGTCCAACATATAGTTTCACTGGCATAGGATAGGACGCCATTGATTCCTTTATTACGGATAAGTCGTTTTCATGGAAGCAGTTCTATAGCAGCAGGCCGAGAGGTCTTTGGTTTCTCACTCCGAATCCCATTTGGTTAAATATTTACCCTGTAATTAAACAAAATTACTTGCAGCATTCAGCTTATATATTAAAAGGAGGTTGCAGAAATACTACACGAGGACATTGAGGAGGGATTCTTTCCGGGCTCCCTTTCGCTAGAAAGAATTAAGAAAAAGGGATAGACGAAAACGAATTCATCTGTAACAAAGCCCAAGTATTTTAGGCTTGTAATCACTTCAAAGTAAACACATAGCTACGGTTTACACTAAGAATTTCCCGGTATAATTATTATAAATACAATAAATACAAAAAAATAATTTTGATAAACTTTTTTTTATTTCAATGTTTTTCTTATTTTTGTTTACAAATAAATTGTTTGATTCCTAATTTTTCGGTCCCTACGTCCACACCCCACACCTTCTTTTCCATTATCAAGACGCATCAGCTGGCACCGGATCAAAATCAAAAGTAAATTTAGTTTTTTAGTAAAAATTTAATGGGACGAACAAGTATCGTTAACGAAAAATATGTCGACGTAAATACACGCACACACACATGCATACATACGTCTTCCTAAAAATAGTATAAATCGATGCTACAGCCCTTGAAACATAAAATTATGCTGAAATTCTTAATTTCGATTTTCGACCCAAATACAATAACTTCCCCTTGTATAGTGGCAAGTTAAAAAATATCTATTAAGGTACATACTTTTATTTCTTTATTGTGACTTTCATCCCTTGGTGGTCTATTTAAGCTGATAATGCTTTCACTATTGCATTAAGTTATAGTTAGTCAACAAAACATACACAGTGTCCTAGCTTAAGATGCTAATCCTTTAGGGAGCCGAAAGACAAAACTCTGAAATACGAAATTGCAAAAAACCAAATTATATTCAAAAGCTAATTCTGAAAAGTATAGGGAAATCCCGAAAATTTAAATAGGCGAAGAAATCTCGAGACACAAATTTTCGAATGTAGTAATTTTCACGAGTCTCGAATCTCAAAAAAGAGAAAAAAATCTGGTTAGGTTTGACCTTGCTACTTTTTACAAAGATAACGATAAAAAGTCCGTAGTGAAGAACAATTTATTATGTCCTTCTGCGTTTTACAAAAAATTAAGAAAGTCAGTACTTAAAATCTCACGATTTTGATAAGTGCCGATTTATTAAATCAGTATCTCGTGCCAAATCCTCAAAATGGGGACCCGATCAAAATCCCGCAATTCAAAATCTCGAAAAGTACAAAAATTCGTTACAATTAACAGAAAAGATCTCATGCATTTATCTCGAAAATGAGAATAACGAAAATCTAGTTGGCCAAACTCATTGAATTTCGAAAGTACAAAATTTTGAATTGCAAAAACTTGAATTTGGCAAAATCAATTAAAAGAAACCATAACCATCACTTATATATTATTTACGAGAAATTTGCAATAAGCACTATTCTATCATATTCATTCTTCACAAATACTTGGCTAAATCGTCAACATTTTACTATTTGATGGAAAAAAGTTTAATTTCTTCATGTTACTATAAAGGTATAATTTTTTTCAGGAGAAATGATTATTTATGGTCGTAAATGGTTACATTTGTGCAAAAGAAAAACATGTTAAAAACAAAATCTACTAGTCTTGTGTGGGCAAAGGAACATTATATTGTCTGCGAAAGATTACCACAATTCTAGAAAACAAAGTTTGCCAAATCACCGAGAAACCGTTGAATCATTCTCATAATCCTAATTCAGTTTTCATTTATTTCTTTGCAATAACGCTCCGTTGCGCATATTTTAGCATATTTGCTCCTGATTAATTTTAGAATTTTTCAGCAATGTAACCAAAAATTCCTGGCGTAGTGACGTCTCTTCGGCAAAAAATGGCGAAAGTAGTGTTCGGACTGAGCATAACTTGTATTCTCTATACTGTGCCCACTGCGCCAAGAATTGTTGGTTATATTGTTGATAAATTCTAAAATTAGTCATGAATAAATATGCTAAAGTATGCGCAACGGAACATTATTGCAAAGAAATAAATGAAAACTATGCTTAACTACTTATTTAATAAATAAATTACTTCAAATTTCCACACAATTTTGTCAAGCTGACGTCACGGCTAAGGGTCATTTTGCCCTTCGAGCATACCTTGTATTCTGTATACCGCGTACCGTGGGGTTAACCCACTTTAACCCAGGAAAATTAGTATGGAAAGTTTCTAGCCCAAGCTGTCAAATACACACCCATTCAGAAAATTTTTGGCTTCACCTAAGTTGCATGGGATTTCTCCTGTTATTCCGCTCCGTCTTAGTACCCTCCTCGAAGTAGTGACCTTTACAAAACTCCACATGGCACGCGGACAGAAAAGTTTGGAGACCCTTGCTCTATGGTATAAGGTTTAATTTCTTAACTAAAAAGTGAAATGAAACTATTTCATGTGAGGACAGTTATCCTAGAAGCACTCTATGACAACCCCAAGCAATAGTTCTGCCATTTTTGTGACGTCACTGCTTGAAAATTTTCTACCCACTTTAAGGATTTTTTAGTTATACTCCTGAAAGATCACTGACGTTTTAAAATAAATGGACGGAGTGCCAAATTTATAACTTTAGCCGTGGATAAAAACCTTTTTACCATGTACACATTATACGCAAAATCAATAAAAGGATTTAATTAGGTCAATAGCAATATATTTAAAAAAAAATTGTTACGCAATATAAATTATTAAAATCGTTCAAAAAAGATTTTAACCGAGGGAAATCGAAATTATTTCTCACTGGTTAATGGGTTTGTTCCATATTTTGAGTGTAGGGGAGAGAATTATATTTTGAAATAATTTTGGTATCATGATCAATATAGTATGCGTTTGGTCGGAAACGCTCCATCTATTTAAATTATGACGACATGCGTTGAATGGACGAAGCTCCTGCCGCAATGTGAAAAGCCTTAAGGCCGTGACACAATGAAAATTTGAACGCGCCGCGTGCGATCCGTGCGATGACAGTCTGTAAAGAGCTTATGTGATTATGTGCTTCCTGTTACAATGAATGCGCACGCGACGCAACGCAACGCAAGTGTTGAGCAAATTTCTAAATTTGAACGCGTCGCATTCAACTTAACCCCACTTCTATAAGTCAAGTGAAAAATTGCTGAGGGAGTTTGTTTGGCTATCTCAATGAAACAAAAAATCAATGAAATCCTCCATTTAATCTAATACAAATCGTCCCAACTCCAATAAATAAGATTTTTGGCA
>QYTT01081973.1:28931-46074 GCA_006980735.1 Dasypogon diadema
ATAGAAAACATCCATTGTAACAAGGCATGCGTTGTGTGCGTTATATGACAGCTGTCACCGTAAGCAATTGCGCGTCGCACGCGCTGGTTGTGTCACCACCTTTATTGTCACTACTTTGTAGTAGCCTTAATTCTTTGATTTTAATACATCGAATAATCCCTGTTATATCCGAACGCGGTCTTTATGTTTGACCCGCATCAAACTTCAAGTCTAGTGAAAAGTCGCTTTGTTAAAAACAAAATGGTTGCCATGTTTAGTTAGAAATATCGACAAAAACGATTTTAGTCAAGTGGAATTATTGATGGATATTATAATAAGTGGAACGAACAAACGTTAAACATTATGTGGGTGAAAATTTATTGTGAAAATAGTGTATTTTAGTGGCTTTATGCGAAGAGTAAACTTACCAAAGTTGCTTGGGATAGGGGTGTTATTGACTAGATATCGCAGCGGTTTGAAGGGAAATTCCTGAATCTTTGGTACTTATTTATTATTCATAGTTTCAATATTTAGAATAAATAAAATTTCGGTGCTAAAAAATGTGCAGACATGCATCTGAGTTGCACGATGGCAATCCTTGATCCGTGTTCCAATTAATATGCAAGGTTGAGAATTTTGTGGGTCCATCAAGCATTCTTTGCAAATTATGTATTTTAAAGAAGTGAAAATTGTCGCCATCCATTCTTATAATTTACAATTTTTGTACATCCGATGTATCTTATTTGTCGAGACAATTTACAGTTGTGTATTGCAGAGCCTACAATGGCTTATACAAACATTATTTGTAAAATATGAACAAATTTTTTAGTTTGCGATTGTGTCGAAAATTTATTTCTTCTTCATATTTTTATATTTCTCTAAAAGAAACAGCATGTTAGTTCAACAACTTCCGAACTCGCACTTTGAACGACAATTAACTACATTTTCAGTTTTCATAATTTATTTTTGGGTTAAAGTAATCCAACTCTTGTTTGCAGGCATAATGAGATAATTAGACTTGATTTTTTGCACTTACAAATTTCTTAATAGTTGTTTAGGTAAAGTAATTTGTACTTCTCATTTAAGTTATTTAAGAGTAATAATTGTAAGTAAACATTAAGAAGAATATATCTTCCATAAATTAAATGCTTTATTTTTAGGCTCGTATACACTAAGCAGTATTTACTTGACATGGTAATAGGGACACCAAATTTCTGTATTGGAAATGTGGAAGGTTTCCTGGACATAGATTTTTATTGGTTTCCTCATCATAATGTAAAGTAAAAGTCGCTTGGTGCATAGGGTTTCTAATATCTCGGGAATTACTGACAACCTATTCAACAATCAAAGTTTCTTATATTAATAATAAAAAACTCATGTCTTGCTAAATTGTTTTTACAACTTCTCCTACAATCTTTGAGACTTTCATTGTTTATAACAACAATCATTGTCTGAGATAAGGATTTTTATGCTTCTTGACAAAAGTTGTTATTAAATCTATTTAAACGCAAATTCTGCACAATTTGGTTGGTGTAGCACCCAATGGCTTCTATTGAATAGGGAAATCCTGGCCATTCATAGACGAAGAATAGAAGCCTGAGATTCATGAATATAAGCCATGTATAATAAATATAGATTGCTTAGGAGCTAAGAAATAATAAAAGTAAGAAATTTGATTTGATCGCGATTTAATCGAACATCTAAAAGTAAAAAGCTGTCCTCAAAAAACTTTTTTAAATTCCCATTTGGAAGTTATTGTAATGGGTTCGATTTCTCAAATTGAAAATTTCATCATATCTCCACGTTTGAGATCCCTCGAGTCCGAATCCATCGTTTGTGGAGAGATGTCTGTTTGTACGTACGTTCGTGAGTTTTTTTTGGTCTCGAATATCTCAAGAACAAAAAATGATATTGACTCCAGAACAATTTCACTCGACGCATAATTGCATAATGAACACCTGATAAGGTTTGCAAGAAATTTGAATTTGGCGTTTTTTTTTATAACAAGTAAACTTTCAAAAGCAAGACAAAATGGCCAAAGGGGAAGTTGGCAGTGTGGGTAGACCAGCCGCACTCAATTTAATTTTTCCGATCCTGTTTATTCAAATTTCTTACAAAAACTTGCTCCAGCGGAGGTTTATCTCTTATTCCCATATTATGAAATTTCGACTTCAGAAAGATTTTGAAAACAAAGAGATTATGTTGCATTTAGTTTTCTACATAATTAATTAATACTAGGAGACCCCTGTGCAATTGCACAAATTGAATATGAGTGGCATAACGTTTTTATATGTTTTTATATGTTAAATTAATAATTTAATGAAAAACCAGTTAAAAATGATCAAAAAATTGCTCAAAAATATCAAGTTTACACTGCCCAGGATGCGTACGATGTACTCTCAGCAAATTGTAAATCAATATGATGAGAAATTGCAAAATGCATACAAAAGCAAAATTTGAGCCGTTTATTTTGAAAGTGGTTTAAGTCACATTTCTCAATTTCAGTAAAAATCGAAATGTAACTGTAAAATAAGCTATTTAAAATTAATTTTTGCCCTGTTTGTAAAAGTGGACTTAAACCACTTTCAAAATAAACGACTCATTTGTGAATCGGAAAAATATGCGTGAATTAATGTTCCATTGTGGATGTGAGGAGTTGTAAAAGTCACGGCAAAAACTGAAATCTTGAACAGATCCATACTATGCAATAAATGGTTAAAACAATAGAGGAAATGAGAAAAAGTTCCAATAAATCCATGTATTGCATACTTATCGGTGCCAAAAACACGGAACTTAACACCAAAGTTACCCAGGACGCAACCCCAAAGTAATGAACACAACCCGGAACTGATGCGGATCAGTGTTGCCATTATAAAATTTCAAGAAAAGCTCGATGAGACTCCATATAAAAAAAGTGGCTGAAATACGGAACCGGGAGCTTTCTTTGTATAATTAATATATAGATTAGTTTTCGATGATTTACTTTATTCCACAATGTTGTAATGGATTATAAAGCTGAATAACAATTTAAAGTCTTGCGAATATTGTTACAAATTGTAACAACAGAAATAATCTGTAATATGAAAGATTTTTTTTCGAGGAAAAAGAAATTAAAGGATGTGATTATTGTTTCTCCCTTGCATATAAAAATAGAATAGGAGACAGAGAAAGAAGGAAAATATATATAAATTCAAGGTGAAGGAATGAATTAATGAATTTCATGACTAAAAATTTAAATTGTAATTAGGTGCAGTAAGGTGAGGGTGATGATCTATGGTAGAAAAGATATCTAATCAAAAACCAACTTTCTAAAACCGTCAAATGGTGTATACCTTTCAATAGGAACAAGTAAAGATTCAAAATGCTGATGCCGACAAACGAAAATCGTTCTTTTACTTTCTAATAAGTTACAAATAGGATCTAAGGTGGACCAATATCATTAATCAGTGCATATATTATATGGGGTACAGATTAGCATATTACGCGCATGGGTGCAGATTTAAATTGTTAATATAACAGGCACAGGCATTATAGGCTTCATTTATTTTGTAGATACTTTTTACATTCAAGCTAGGAAAAGCGATGCAGTTAGTTGATAGCAAGCAGACATTGCATTCCAAGTGCTCCCGATACACGAAGTAAAACATGTTTCGCAAATTCTACTTACAAGATGTTTTCTATGCTCATCCCAGGTTAAAGTGCAACTAAAAATGATTCCCAACTACTTAACAGAATCAACGGACGAAATAGCAATAGTACAGTACAATTTAATTTTTATTTTTGCAACACTCATTGAAAATGCTTTGACAGTCATGCATGGGACTTTTTATATCATCTTCGATTCACAAATGCTTCCAAACAAACCTGCTTCCTGTTTTCAAGCAGACCTTCAAATACATGCGTTTAAGCTTGCGTTGCATCAGAATGTAAAAATATTGTATGCTAAACACAATTTATATTCTAAGTTGGTAGAATGAATATTCATAATAGTACACCTGGTATTCATCGTAAAAATGTATTCAGATTTTCATATCTGTACTTACAAAATGAAGAAGCGCAAAAACAACTACCAGACCAGATCAGATTTATTACTTTGAATAACTTAAGTCTTGTTGCTAAATTGTTTGTCGAATACAGATGTCAAAATTAGACAAAAAAAACGAAGAAACAATTGAGAAATCCTTTTCGTCCTTTTAGAGTATCCTTTTTAACTTTTTTAGTAACCGTTAGTACAGGCAGTTTTGGGACCTCACAAGCATTAAGTATATATAAAATATTTTGAATTTTGATGTGAAGTGCTCCAAACTGAATGAATTTTGCAAAAATATCCTCATTTAAGAGGCGTTGCCATTTGGGAACTTTGCGGCTTAGTGGGTTAAATTATGTAGATACTAGAATTTATCCAATATGTACTAGATAAATGCTGCTGCACTCAAACTAATGTACAAGATTATGGACCATTCGTTGCGATGATATCAAATGAAAGTGTTTTCTAGCCCTCTGGTCCTGGGTCTTTAAAGAGAATTGTCATTGAAACTTCTTTGGTTGTTTAGCAAAGCAAGTTTCTTTTTTAAAAATTTTTATGTTCGTTTAAACCTCGCCAACTGGTGAACTATGGAAAAATTTTATTTCAATGGTGCTGCGATTATAATCAGGCTGTTTCAAGTGCTTTGATAGTCCAAATAAAGATTGCTCAGTTTTATCGCACCCTCAATTCAAAATCACCACAATTCAAAAATTTTAAATTTAATTATTTGAGGTTTAAACATTCAAATTTGCTATAAAGAGTCCCATTTAATCTGAAAAATCAAAATAACTCGAAAATACACATCATACAAAAAAATTGTCCCAGGCGAAAAATTAATATCTCCAACGCGAAAAATTAATATTTCCAAGGCGGACATCTTCCTGTCTTAAAATCAGCCCTTCCCACCCCCTATGGGTTTTTGTTTCTTTGTGCGGCATCTTTTAAGTAACCTTACAAGAAAAAATCTGGGGAGATAAAGCCTGGCGATCTGGCTCGCTAATGCATCGGTTCTCCTCTACCGATACAGCGATTATTGTAATCGCAATCTAATACCTCGTGTGCTACCTACGAATAATTTGCTGGACAACCATCATGTTAAAACCACATACTCTGCCGCACTTTCAAGCTCAGGTCTTCAAGCAATTGTGATATTTTGTCTTCAAGAATGTTTCGTTTCGGAATTTGTTACCATTCAAATTACCGTCAATAAAATGTCCGATAAGTTTATCGCCAATTATTCCACATCAAACATTAACCGATAAAGAACGCTGATGGCTTACTTCACGAATCCGTTGTGGGTTTTCCACACTCCAATAATGCATATTATGGTGGTTAACCTCCTTTATGAATCCATCCCGGAATTCACAACAAGAGTGGTTAGTAAATGTTGATACATCAGAGAATAGTACACGAGCAAGAAAATTCTGGTTCATTTGTCTTTGTTCAACTGCCAAAAATCGTTAGTCGGTTTTGAAAGTCATCGTCTTTTAGTTTATGATGTAAGGGCAGTTGATACGGATGAAATTTATGTAACTTCAGTATTCTCCAAACACTCATACGAGAAATTCCTGATGGGTGCGATATTTCTCGAACACCCACATGTAGATTATGAGCTACTGCACCTAGTACTGTTATTTTATTATTATTTTTTCCACAAACAGTAGCTGCACGCGGTCTTTTCTTCTTTTTTTTCGTCGAAATTTCTCTTAGATTCGCCATAAATGAAAAACTTTTCAATGTTTTCTTGTGCAGTTACATAATCCAAAGAGAATGACAGTGGCATGGAACACTTTTCAAAAATTGATTAAGTGTCTAATAATTACCGGATCATCTCTAAAATACTATGGGCACGGACAATGGAAAGACGTCACCAACAAATGAATTATGAAAAATCTTATTTTGTGCGATTACAGCGCCATCTACCAGGGATTAATAAATGTTTTGGACAAACCCTAGGTATTTTGTGATGTAGAATCGAATCTGTACTGAAAAAGGGGGGTTCCCGTTTGAGATTTAAAAGTTGTCCCCCCGCCCCACCCACAGGGGTTGGGAAGAAGGAATTGTTTTAGGACAGGCAGATGTTCCCCTTCGAGAGAGTAATTTTTCGCCTGGGACAATTTTCTTTCATGATGCGTATTTTTCGAGTTATTTTGATTTGTCTGGTCAAAAGGGACACTGTATATTCAAATTTTTACAATACTATTTTTATTTTTTTAATTCATATCTAAGGTCCTGTTTTTATATTTTTTTTATTCAAAAGTATTTTACTCGTAAAGTGAAATTCGATAAAAAACCAAAGTTGGTAATTTTCAAGTTGTAACTTTTAATTTTTACAATGTATATAGAAAGTAGATTCTCGTAATTAACCTGATATGCGGTACTGCATTTTAGTCTATTGCATCTTTTTTTTATTATTTACAACTCATTTTTATTGAAAACGCGAAAAAGCTGCCATTCTTGTCATCTTTGAAATGCAAAAAAGGGTATATTCAACTTTTTAATAATAGACGGTTGCGGACCTCTCTAAATATAACAAAAATATATGTTCATCAGAAAGTAGCTACAATCAAATTGAGAAAACATCCCATATACCCGATATTTCTGAAAAACACCATTAAAAAGCAAAAATTTAACACCCCTTTTATTCAGCAAGGTCAGAGAAGTAATGCTTTGCTAAAGACCCAAATATGTCTTTTATTCAATAGGGATGTAATGTTAGTTTGACATCGTGATTTTGTATAAAATTTCATTTTTAAAGATATCTTTATGATACTTTTGATTTGATCTGTATTCTGTGTCAATTTATTATGTCTATTATAATTGAAACATGCAAACCAAATTATTATTGAAATACATAGAATTGGGTATTTTAAAATTTGATGGAACAGCTTCATAATCTTTTTATTTGTGGCAATTTTAAAAATGTACCAAATTACCAATAAGTATTTTGAAATAAGAACAAATATTATTGCAATTTACTACTTTCCTCTTGCATTAGCTAATTTGATATTTATGAATTTAAAAGTGATGATATTCATTTGAATAATTTATATTAATCCGTTTCTCATTAATATGCATGCAATTACTTGTGCGTCGTTTATCTAATTTAGTAAAATTGTATTGATATTTGGATCATTATTTTCAGATTACTCTGACAGAACAACAAAAAAGCTGTAGATTGGTTCTGTCAAAGGGTAATGGCGGCCTCCACTCAAGGAGAAATAAGAGTGGGTCCCGGCCACCAGGTAAACGATGTCTATGTACGTAACTCACAAAATCACGGTAACAACTTCTAATCAAATTCAAAATTATTTTATTTATGTAAGAAAATAAGTTTAATGCTTAAACAAGAATTGGTTTGCGAAAATTCTGAAGTCTATGTTAAACTTTAGTAAATGTTTTTCATTATTCAATGAATGGAAACTGAGAAAAATCTTCCGATACAGATTTCAGTTAAATTCATTGATTTAGTTTATGAATTCTGTTAGCATTTTGGTTTTTATTTTAATATAGACTGCAGAAATTTACATTAATTGGCAAAATACAATTATAGTTTTGATTTGAAAAATTTATAGGTGGAATCATGCATATTCTTGTGTCAGTATTTAGTATTATCTCTAATAGATCTCTTCTAATTTCACTCTTTTGTAAAATGAGTTTTTAAATTAATTACTATATTGCTGCTTAAATAATTTTTGTACATAAAATGCAATGTGTTCATAAATGACAAGGCACAATGAGAGTTATTCAATACTCTTCTCTTAATTTTTTTTTATTCGTATTACATTGTGCTGCGCTTTTACAATAACCTGCGTAGGATAATTGAAAGTATGTAAGAGTTTTGTAATATAAAAATTTCAGTCTTATATAAAGGTTGTTGGCAATATTAATTTCAAATTAATTTACGATTTATATTTACGAGTATAAGTCGTTAAATCTGTTTTCCAAATTTCATGATTTGTGAACTTTTGTTAACGCATCCATTAATACCTGAATAATTTTTATGTAATTTCAAAATCTTTATAATATAAAAGTATAATCAGTTGCAGTTTTTACCAAAGCTGGCTAGAACGACCTTTCAAAAGATTCTAAAAATTGCATTTGTTGTAATTCAAGACTTTAATTCTGTAGTCACAAACAAGAGGTGTACCCTTGTATTTAGAAAAGTTGTAAAATTATTGATGGAGTTTCTCCAACGACTGAAATGAAGAAACCATTCCGGTTTATACAATATCAAGAAGAGTAGATTTAATACCGATAGATATATCACAAGAATTTTTCAAATTCAATGAAACAATGTCTGTTGATTTTAATTTGATAAATTATTCCCTTTATTCCTTTGTTCATTCTTTGGGAACGGAACATAGCGAAAGTTTTTGTCTGTTGTCATTGTACTTACTACCTTAGAGCCGATATATCAGTCTTTGTGACTTTTGTGAGAAACATCTTCAATCGGCTTTTTATTTTAAATACAATTACAACTTACGGAATAACGGTTATATTTAAAAAAAATAAATTTTTATAGTAAGAGGTCACAACGCGAAATTAGCGTAAACGACTTCCACACAGTATTTTTGAAAAAACCAAAAAATTGCAAGGTAGTAAGGAGGTTAATACATAGAAAGCTCCCATTAATTGTAGCTAAATTACAAGAGTTGGTAAAAGAGATCGAGATAAATAAAAAATTATGTGGGAAGGTCAGCAAAAACTGTTTTAAACGAAAAAAAAGTTGTTTTAGACAATAACAAACACACTGTTATTTTGTTTTATTAAAAAATCCCGTTTTAACGAAAAGAACTGTTAAAACAAGCAGACTGGTTTTTTATATCTTTGCTCTACTTCTCTATTTTCGAGATAACAGAATATTTAAATTCCTCGCAATATTATCATAATCATAACTGGCGCTATGGTGATATTCATTCGGAAAACATGTCCAACGTCACCTGTTTTAATAACAATATTAGGAGCATGAAGGGTGTACAGTAGGTGGTCCATTCTTAGTCTATATTCTTCATCAGTCTCCTCGATACCACTATGAATAGAATGCAAGACCTTTCGCCTTTAGACTCTGTCAAGATCCACGAACCAAAAATCAAAGAAATGTTATTTTGGAATTAAGGTGTACCCAAAGATATTTGGAGGAATCTCTGCACTCTAGGTTCCAATGGTTAGAAACGAACTTTCGCCCAAACACATGATCTGAGGAGTTACTTGACCCATCTGGCAGAATCAGCTAATCCCTCTACTTTTTCCATGACATCAAATATCAGAGCTCTGCCACCAAATCATCACAGAAAGTGATCCAGAATAGGGTCGGCTTCGAGACGAGTTATCCTGCAAATGAAAAGAGATAGTTGTATACATGCCCTATATCAAATTAAAGGGTAATATGAGGGTTCCATTTTTTGTGTGAAGAAGGTAAAAAATCCCAAAATTTATAGTAGCTCTTAAATGTAGAGGAGTAAGAACGGTTTAGTGATCTCTACAATACGGCATGAGACCTGCACACAAATCATATTTAGTATGTTATTTGGTTTTCGCCCTAAAAGACGACCAAAAGACGTTCAAGTGCAGTTATCTCGCAAAAAAGTTGCATTTGCAATGCAACCTAAGCCCAACCTTCTTTACTGGTGTGTACGGTGGTGTTATTCTAATGAAATCATGGGACTGGATGCACAGTATTGTGACACGTCATTATTCATACTTTTCAGGAGAACCGAATAAATAAAACTCCTTGCGCAATTGTTATAAAATAACACATTTCTTTTATCGCATTGAGTGTTGGTTAGTTGGAGTAAATAGCTGCGTTTTTTTTTGCAGCAGAGCACAGAGTTGTCGTACAGGTTAAATTAACTCGGTTATTTTGCGGAGTTAATAAGCTTACTGGTTTATTTAAGACTTCTACGGAAAAATAGATGGCGCTTGTCAAAAGCTTTTGTGTCAAAAAGTTGATTTTGCCTTGCATAGCAATTATAAAACAAACACAAATGTACATAAAATCGGTATTAAGATAAATTTCAATTTCCTTATCCTTAAATTTCAATTGCCTTATCCCGCAAGTGGAAAGCTATATGATTGAAAAAAAAATTTTAGTTTGAAAGTTTTGTTGATTCTTGATAAGGCTGGTAGTCATAGTAAGAAACTGAATCACCCAAAAGTGAAAATTGTTTATCTTCTAAGGAGTCATCCAAACTTTCCAAATGTACTACAAATCAGAAAATGATGAAGGTAAAACTCTTCTTCAAGTTTAGAAAGAATTTCCTATTTTAGATTGCATTCGAAATGTCTCATTAGCTTGTGTAGAAATTAAACCATGTTGCAGGCCTCTTTTACCTCAAATGGTTCAAAAGAGAAATGATATTTCTACTTCACTTACAGAAATAGTAAACATTGCTTTGTGCAGCGAAGGATTTACAGATATAAATCATGAAGATATAGAAGAACTACTTCGGAGAAAGAAGTTTAAATGAGGAGGAATTGGTGGAATTAATTGTTGAGTTTACCTCAAATGCATTTGTGGAAGAAAACACCGATAACGAATTCGTTTCAAACTTCAGTTATAATATAAAAAAGGCTGCATTTAGCTAAAGGATTAGAACGTCATTTAACTCAAAATAAGCCTTCAACGATGCGCAGTACAAAATTTAAAAGAGAAGTTCAAAATCGCTTGGCTCCATATAAAGAGGTTTTGCAAGAACTACAAAAACAAAACTACATTTGAAAAGCAATATATGTACAATTTTTCATTTCTGAGATTCCATATAACGCGGTATTGTATTAATTCTGAGTTCCTTATAATACGGATTTCACATAACGCGGCAGTTGTTTCCATATAACACAGTATAAATTAATCTGATTTGTCTCATTTCTATGTTTCTCTTAACGCGGATTCCACAAAACGCATTTTCTGATTTCAATTAATTCTGAGTTTTTTTTATAACACGGTTTCCATACAACACGGTGCGAATTAATCGCGTTAAAGGAGAGACTTAACTGTATTACATAAAATAATCAAAATATGTGGAAAGATAAATAAAGAAATCTATATACCGCGTGCTATACTCTATGAACATCGATAGCATAACGTTTATAGGAGGAGAAAATTTTATAGAAAGAAGGAAAGTGATTTTTGCAGTACACTTGTATGCCTATTTAAATTTCGTCCACAATTTGTAAAAATCTGTTATCTGTTCATTATAGGTACAGGGAGATGTGATACACCCTTTTTCTGTTTTCATTTCTTCTATTCTTCTAGTTTTAAGTTAGGTCTTCAGACTACTACCAGTCAACCAGCTCTTTACAGGCCATTTTGAATCAATGCTTTGAACCGTTGTTCTTCCAAAGAACAAAGGCTCTGTTATGGTTTCTAAAATAGATTGCATTATTTATCTTCTGTCGGTTGAAAAGTGTAGTTCTTAGCTCTGTTATATATTTGAACTTGGAGACATCAGTTCCTTCATCAAGGATGCCTTTATAGATGTGCCATTTTATCTGTTGTGTTAAAATCGGGGTGACGTTCAGTTAAAAAATTCAGAATGAATAAAATCTGTGGTCAACAACTTTCTTACTTTGCAAAGCACGCTGGGAGTACCTTAATCAATTTCGAAGACAAGACTATATGTAGAAGGAAAAAGTGTTTCAAGTTTGGGAGGAATCACTTTTAACAGTTTCAGCAATGCTATCATGCATCTACAGTCTGTATTTAGATGGTGAGAGGTTTGGTTAAATTTTACAATTGAAGTTTGTCTAGTGTGGAACAGGGCCCTATTGCACCAAAAACCTTGCAACTTTACACTTTGCATTTTTCATACAAATTCGACAATAACTTTAGTCTTTGGAAATTAGTTACAAATCTGAAATATCCAAAGTGGAAAGTTGCAATGTTTTTTATGCAATAGGCTCCAGGTCTAAGATTGTGTAAGAAATGGAACATATACGCATGCCTTGATCTAATCTTAAGGATCGGACACACAAATTTGTGTCTTGGGGCAATATCACAGATTTCTTTAGTTTTACCATCGAAAAATATTGAGAATATTTTCAATAACTATGTTCATCTTGAAGGGAATTAAATTATCTTGAAAATCCGCTAAAAGACTTGATTTGGCTGAAAATGTTTTGCGTTACGTGTCACGCCAATTTCAAAAAAATATTGTTCCGGGAAATACGCGTTTAAAGTTTTAACTTATAAATAGTGGGATCTTGGAACAACTCAGACCTAGTCGGTCATTCCCGTCGAATAAAGGGAAGGAAGGAATAAAGCAGCGAAAATTTGCATTGCTGCCAAATCACAAGGCGTAGTTCTTCCATGATTTTTAGAATTGCATTATAGCCTTCATAAAATGTAGCAATGCGTCAATTTCCATGGATGCAAGACCGTAATACCCCAGACACATGGCGTACTCGAATGATCATTCTGATGTCAAAATGACGTAGCTCCCGGACTGTTTGTATGGAATTTTAAACAAATCGTAATTCCTTGACGTCGTAAAGCTCATTCGAGTATACCGTCTGTCTAGTTGTTATGATCACGAGTCGTGCCGTCTAAGGTGCACCTTCGACATCAAGCACTGCCCTTGGACGTTAAAACATAGTCTAGGGTATAATCCTAGCGATTTGCGATTTGCTTATGTCCACCTAAGAAATTTTTCCAGATAGACATTTATTGGGAGTAGTTTTTTTTACACATCGGGACGAAATGGGGTCGGATTTTTGTAAATTTTCAAATCACTATTATCTTTAGCGAAGTGTCACTGATACCAACCATCGGTTCCTGCTAAAAAATTGTCTGGCACCTGTTTACCATCTATAGGTCGCCATTTCATCGACGAATTTTATACTTCTAATGGCCAATCCAGAATTAATCAGCTTTTTCATGAGATAATTTGTCAACTTCGTCAGAAGATGAATTATTGTTGTGCTGAAACTAAGAAAATTTGGTTTTAGCTGATCTATTGTACAGTGCGCACAAAGCAAAGCGATAGACAGTCTATGCGATGCACATCACGCACGAAATTCAGTGTAAGTCCGTGACAAATGTAAACTTTGATGTAATATTTTAAAGCTGATATCTTCAGACTATATTCTCTCGATTTATGGAAGGAAAATCTTGATTTTTTTAACCTCACCAGAGTGTCTTGAGGATTTGAAAAGGGAGCAAAAAATCACTACTGTATGGCCCAACGGAGACTTAATTTTTTCGATCAATTAATGCAAATAATTTTAGCTCAATTGTTTTTTTTTATATTCCTTAGACCTGATTTCTAGAGATAGTTTGTCATTATTTTACTTCCGATTTATTTTTCAAGATCACTGATCTGCCCTTTTTGATGGAATTATGATATTCCTCATAGTCATTTTAGAAAAATTTACAATTCGTTTCCAACTCGTAAAATTTTATATAACTGTCATCTTCTTCAGTAATAAATATGTCTCTTTGTCAACTTTTTCACAAAATGAAATTCATGAATTTCTATTTAGTTTTCTCTTTCATTGTGAGGTTTAGATTACCCAGGAACTTCGGCGTCAAATTCATTATCGGTAATTAGGGAAAAAACATATTATTGTACGAAATGTTTTGTGTTTATACAAACTTTGTTTGAAATAACGATTCTACTTATTGCAGAGTGGATAAAATATTTGAGTTAATTAATTTTAAAAATTTTGGTTTTGGGGATTTTATCACAATATTTTGGAAACAAAACAAACTATTTGACGGATCTTTTTTATTTGGATAAAGGAGCTAAAAAACTTTTAAGATGACCTGGATAATTGAAGTTCTATTGCATCTTGCAGCCCGTATATAGAGGAGAATTGGATAAAAAAATCATCCTACTGCTAAAATTAATGCAGGTAGGCTTTGGTAAATTCTAGGAATCTGCAAGTTTGCATGTCTAAATATTTGTCTATATTACATAATACCTAAACATTTTGATTAGATAGAGCAGAATTGAGTGACACAATATTAGATCAATTAAAAGGGACTGAAAACGATTAATAAAATAAATAGGTTGTGTAGCAGTTCGCTATGATGTAAATACCTTTCAGTTAATACTTTGTTTTTGGTTTGAAGACATTTATCGTTGGATTCGATTTTTTTTTTACTTTTTAATTTTTTTAAAGGCCATCGTTTGATTTCTATTTTAGAAATTTTGGGATTATATTTTTGCTTAATTTTTTTTTGTTTTGTTTAAAAAAATGATTGAAAAATGAAATATTGTTTCTATTAGTGTTGTACAATAATTTTTAAAAAAATATTCTTATTGCTATCCCAAAAATAATTAAATTAAATAGAATTAAATAATTAATTATTAAATTCTAAAATTCTAACCTTAATAACTTTTCTTTCTTTTGGTTTCCTACTATTTTTTTTTAATCTTTTTTCTTCTCCTTTTGAATTTTACTTTTCTTCTTTCACTGTGGCTTAAAATTTTAATTTGATTTTCCGGTTATCAAAATTTTCTGTCGGAGTCACCAATTGTAAAGGGCGATCCAACATGTCCATTGTAAAAAGCGAATTGTAATGTGGGGGCGAAGTCCACGAAAAACCCTTTCTCACTTTTTATCTTTATATTCTTTATTTGAACGTTTTATTTATTTTAATTCGATTATTATTTAAAAACCTCAAAGAACAAATATCATTTCCTTAATTAATTAATGGCGAACTTGTCTTCTCTTAAAACAAACTTTGTTAAATTCGATTGTGTATTTGATTTCTCTGTTAAGTTTTTCCAAAGTGTTTGTTTCTAGTTTTCAAATTTAAACCTTATTTCTTTAAAACACGAATCAAACGATAAATGCCTTTAAGCCAAAAACAATAAAGTATTAACTGAAAAGTATTTACAACGTAGCAACTGCTACAGTTGTTATCGAAATTTATTTAAATCTTTAAAATGATAGAAAAATTGTTGAAATGATATTATTTATATCTTTAGTTAGTTTTAGGTATCTTGTAATTTAACATTGTGTGTGAAAAGCGTAATAAGCCGGCCGACATTTTAATACATGCGGGAAAATCTATTATGGGCCCCAACGCACAAATATAGCAATGAATCAAATTTCCTTACAATCTAAGAGCTAGTTTCTGTCGTTATCCGCTATTTAATGCAATACACGTGAACAAAATTGCGAGTGATACTTTTCTCCAGTCTTCCATACGTAGGCGTACCCAGTGTGACTTATTTGCATTTAAATAAAAATAATTTTTTCACAATTGTTAAATATTTTGAAAATTGTTTACAAAACTTCATATTTATGTATGAAATAAACCGATTAGTTTTTAAGTAAGATTTTTTTTGTATTTTATATTGGATGGATTTTACTAAATATATCTTACTATAATAAGAGCTTTAGAAATTTGTATGTAGGGATTATTACATCATATTCTTAACTTATTTAGCAAAGTGGGTTAGAGTAAAAACAGCAATGGTAGTTGGCAGGGCTAGTAAAGGGTCAATTACTTATTTTGCGATTTAAGTGATTGGGTTGAGTTGGTTGAGTACATATATTAAAATGTATTTGTTAATAGGAGAGTTGAAAATATAGTATACTTCCCCTTAATAACATTCATGGGATAAGTTTTTGGTGTATAACACACATTAATGTTTATTTTAATATATTTGCATCTATTACTGGCTTAAATTTGTAGAACATTCGTCTATTACCAATCGAGACTACCTTGATTTTTCCCTACAATTTAAAAGTAAACTTTTGAAAAAATTATATGAAAACTGCTGCTCATATATAACGAAATTAAGAATTATCTCTCATTGTGTTTATTGCTGTAGAAATTGTTAAAAATAGCTGTAGTTAATTGTCTACAAAAAAGCTTCCTCCAGAGAAAAGTGCATTTTTTTATTTTATTTTTCATAAACACCCGATATTTTATTTTTTTAATGCATTATAATAAACTCACAGCAATGCATGATTCACCTATTTTTTTGTAAACAATACTGATCATTCATTAATCATTCATCACCTTTGTATACCGCATTGTTTTTAATAACATATATGAAAAGAAAATAACTCATAAACACGTGACCGTAGGCAAAACTGCCAGATTATAATCCAATTTCAAGCTTTCCTGTCGATAAAGAATCTGAAAGGGAATTAGAAGAATCTAGATGGAGTCCCGGTGTGGTTTTAGACGGAGATTTACTAATGTATTTAAGAGCAGCGAGATCAATGGCAGCTTTTCAAGGTAAAGAAACGAGTGGTATAGTGCTGAAGATGAAAATTTATATTGTAGGTATGTGTGATGGAGGTTTAGAAGACGGATGCTTAGCAGCTAGTAGGGACGATACTACAATTAATGCACTAGATGTGGTAAGTGTTTCTTGCTACATAAATTTCCTTAGTGTTGGATATATTTAATACATTTTTAGCTCCATGATTCTGGATATGACCCGGGAAAGGCCTTACAAGCTCTGGTTAAGTGTCCAGTTTCGAAAGGAATCGACAAGAAGTGGACTGAAGAAGAAACGAAGAAATTTATAAAAGGATTGAGACAATTTGGAAAGAATTTTTTTAGAATACATAAAGATTTACTTCCTCACAAAGAGACTCCAGAACTTGTAGAATTTTATTATTTATGGAAAAAAACACCTGGAGCAAATAACAATCGCCCTCACAGAAGAAGAAGACAAGGATCTTTACGAAGAAATCGAGTTACGAGGGCAAGCAATACACCTCCTAAAAAAGAGGAGACACCGGAACCTCAGACAGAGTCAAGACCATCTCCTATTTCCAAAGAAGAGAACAGCTCTCTTACAGAAGATGATGCCAGCGAATGTGATAGTGATTCAAGCCTGACAAATAAGCGTAAGAATGAAAGATTTACTTTAAAGATGTGTAACATTTTTACAAATTTTAGGTGATGAATCCCCTTCAAGAATGAGAACAAGGAATAAGCAATCGAAAGAGCTTCCGAATAATAAACGGCCGAAACGTGGGACTGAGACACCAGATGTAGCAGACAGTCCTAAGACACCAACTAAAAACGATAATAAACGTAAAACTGGTAAACTGGATACACCTAATAAAAAGAAGCGCTCGGATACGGATGGTGATGCAAGTGATGAGAAGGAAAAGAGAAAGCGATCAGATGTAAGTACTTTCCTTTTTCTAAATAAAATCTTA
>QYTT01081975.1:0-11489 GCA_006980735.1 Dasypogon diadema
CTGCCAGGCACCGCGTAATTAAATCCTTAGGCAATTGTTGCATATACTACCGCAATTGTCAAGAGAGCTTGGTAATACTAATCAATCAATAGAATGAATATTTGACGTGGTGTAATGCAAATTTGTGGCTTGTGAAGTGCGAAAGTTAATGTAACTAAAAGTAAATCCGTTTAGAACTTCACATTATCGATATCGGCAACGTCACAAATAAAAAAATGCCACCACAGAGATAAGAAGGATATATAAGGATAACCAACCCATTAAGGGTCATAACTACAGATGAAGAACTCATGGATCGATGGACCATGATCACTAACTAAAGCAACAGCATCTTTCCAAAGACATATGTATATTATAAGAAAAGCCTGAAGAGATGAAATGGGCGTTGTACACATTGTTCACATTGTTCCCCGCCCTTTGAATTTTATTTTTTATAATTAGGTACGGTGCTTACTTTTTATTTCTCACATAACTACTGCATAATATACATAGAACCAGTCAGTGGTTTTAGGTCATAGCTTCCAACTCTTTGCAAATTAACACCTCTGTTACGCCGAAATACCACAGTGACCACAGAATACAGACCAAATCAGAAGTTTCGTAAGGAATAATAAATTTTCTAATATATCAATTACAATTTTCTGATAAATCAAACTCCATCATGAGTCAGCCAGTTCCAAACACTACCAAACATTGGATTACCAGACTACGAGGCAGTGGTCGGCGGTGGATACATTCTCTTTGTTGCCGCTCTTCAACGCTTCCCAGCATTTCAAGATATCAGATGCAACAACCAAGCGGCAGACTGATATGCAAGGTGAAATTTGGCGTAGAGTATATGCATAGACCTGGATATTCTAGATCAGGATGTCGCAGCCATAAGTGCAGGATAATTCTATTCAATTCAATTCATCAATCGATCCATTCAATTAAATCCAACTCTGTTGACCCAAATGATATTAATTCATGATTTTTTAAGTTTTTATTATGGCATACCTCACCCTATTTCCCAAAACTAAACTTAACTAAGTTTTATTTGCCATGCACCCAAAAAAATTTCTGATGTTGTAATCATCACTGGCCGACGGAAGGCTCTTGACTCGGGATATGACGTTGCATTAGTACTGTTTGATCTTACAAAGGGTTTCGGCAGTGCTGATTATGCAGTGCCACTTAAGAAACCACGCCATAATTTTCGCTTTGTTAATTCAATTGTTAGACTAATTACGAACGTCTGAAAAGACCGCTTAAGGCTAGTTAAAATCGGTAACCACTTATCTAATCTTTCACCTCTTTTTAAGGAGTGCCCCAAGGTTCGATAATTAGCCCTGTTCTATTTAGCTTATTTATCAACGATATGCGTTCTGCTGTCCAAGATGTGAAATTATATCTTTACGTAGCTGATGTGCAACCCTATTCCCCTTCACCTGTTGAAGACCTTGGTGGAATTCGTATGTGGGCAGCAGAAACTTGGTTTTTGTTTAATCTAGCGAAGTCGTAATGTATTGTCACATAAGCCTACCGGGTGTTATCCTCTGCTGCTCAACTTGCCAGAGTCTTAAGGTAAAAACACATCCAGGCAAGTCTTAAGACGAGTTTCTCGACACTTCTTTGCGATGAGCCTTGAAGCTTTTCTTACGGAATGTAAAATGTTTGACAAGGCCTTTAAGGAAGCCTTAAGGTCTAATTGTGTTCCTGCCATTAATCCTTCCGCATTTCATGCAGACTAAAGGTTGCATTTAATAATTATTTGCGTTTTATTTATTTGTTGAGAAGATTCGACCATATTATCTGAATACAGCTTTTCTCTAGTTGGCTTCTCTCTCGAGACCTACTTAAGATGTACAAGACTAGTATTCCTTTACAACGTAGACATAGGATTGGGTTAATACCAGTGTTGCCGATTTGTGGGGAATTCCTCAAAATGTGAGGAATTTCTGTCCTCTGGAGGAATGTTGTGGGGAATTTAAATTTTGAGGAATTTTGGGGAATTTTAAATTGCTTGTAACAAATAAAACACAAAAGTTCTGTGTATAACCTTTCTACGAATATGTAGTATGTAGTGCTCATCGCCCATCCACTCGGTACTATTCCAGGAATCCCTGGTTACTCAGAATGTCACAACACTCTGTTCGCTCGTTTTCAAGATAAATTTGAAGTTGTTAAGCCGGCTGACATAAGACAAATTCTCGGAATATCATTTATTCCGTTTTAGCGTTGAACTGTAGAAACGGATTTTCCTGAAATCTTCGAAACCTAATAAAATACTTATAGCAGTACTCCTTATCTTTTGTACATTAAAAGTAGTTTTTCCTCAGTCTTACATAAAAATTGTGAATCGGGAAGCACTTTACTGAGCTATGTTACAGGCTATTATTGGCATAATAAGACAAAATTAGTGGTACACTTGAGCTTTTGAGTGATATTATAAGCAATTAATTTTAACTCTTTGAAACATTTTTGAGGAATTTTGTTGAAAATTGAGGATTTTAGTATTTCTTTTGAGGAAAATACATCCAGCCCCTTGGCAACACTGGTTAATACCTTAGTTTTGTTCTCTATGAGGGTTTCTACTAATTTGGTACTCATTTAGTATTTTTCGGTTTATATTTACTTTTTACATTTTTAACTTATGTGAAACGAAACAAAAAATGAAAGTAGTTGCCGTCTATTTAGTTTCTATATTATTTAATTAATTGCCTGTTAGGTTTCAAGTTGTAACAGCTTTGGTGTATTTAAGAGCTAACTTTATAACTAATTTCTTATTTCTGTTGCTTGCAAACATTCAAATTGGTAGATTTAATCTCCTTATTTATATTCGATTGTGTTCAACTGATTTCAACATAGAGTAGATTAAGTGGCTTTGTTCTACGCATCAATATTACCTTCAAGTCTTAAGGGGATTCTTAATTTATGTTACGCTACAGAAACACTTCGCAGATTAACGACAAGTAAGCAGATAATACTTTTCTATCCTGAAGAGGCAACGCTAAGATGATGAGTCCGCAAATTAAGACCCTCTCGACTCATTTATTTTACAAAAGCACTAATGGCCACGCTCAGATAAAGCAGAAGTTAAAGAGTTATTAATGGGAATTTGAGTCGACTTAGTAAACTTAATCAATTACCTATCACGTGTACCGTTATACAATTAACGACAACCCATGATGAACTTAAAACCTCATTTCATTCTTCTCGTCAAGAAATTTCTCCAAGTAAGCATCTGCCCAGCCCAGCATTACCCTACGAGTTCTAAACGCGTAATTTACTCGCGGAACATGACCCTCTAAGTAAATGCCAAGTCATTTTTAATGTTTCTTCAAAGGCTTTTATCGCTGTTAGCAAATTTTTAGCCTGAAGTTTGTTGCAATTACAATCTTCATTTGCCATTGAAACGTGTGCAGGTTTGTAATCCTATCCCAGGAGGCAAAAAGTACCTAAAGTCGGAGATTATTGCGGCGTGTCATGCATTTCTTCTGGATCATCATAGATCAAAGTCAGTGAACAACTTCACCTCTTTACAGTCACAAAAGAAAAGTTTTAAGAAAAACAGAAATGATCTGTTAAAGGTCCAAGAAAAAGTGTTACGACCCACTTGCCTTGGGCTCGTCACAAGTTTTTGCTCTTTTTTTCACACTGAACACTGTACCGAAAGCGGAGTAGACCTGGCGTGTAGTAGCATTGATTTTGTTTTAACGCCACGGTACAGTTACGGCAGTGGACGATGTTTCCTGTTGGTCAGTGAAAACCTCTTCGCCGTGTCCCCCTGCCATTAAAAAACCGATTCAAGAAGTTTTTGTGTTTTTTTTCACCGGGTCGATAGCATTTCTCTAGCCAAGAAAATCTGGGCCAGTCCAACCTGCATTACGAGTAACAAGATCTCAATGGCGGTCGATTCATAAACGAAATATGAGAATCGAAGAACGAACTGAAGAACCATCTCTCTAATTGAACTTCCGGATTGATGTAAGAAGATACCCTCATGCTTGTTCTACTGCTGTGAAAGTTTGGGTAACGGAAAGCCACAAGCACTTTAAATGGCTGGAGTTGCTTGTGCTGGGAGCTAATGACGCCCACTTAATGAAACAAACGACAGGTGATTACTAGGTAAACATGTGAGTCCTCAGTCTAGTGGAATCTCCCATGGAATTCACCGGAACAGGAAGAACTTAAAAAAAGCCATTTAAAACTTGTTTTGTGATGCAACTGGCGCGATAACATAAGCAGCAGAAAACAAATTGCAGCAAGCACCGCAGCACTGATATCGGGAGAATTTTATGTGTGCGCCTGGCGGCGCAGTAGAACAACAAAATTCCCATTAAAGGCAGAAACATTCATCAAAATTCTTTCTGGGGAAGAACAATAATTAAGAGCTGCAGAGCTAGACTGCTGGGATGTTATATAATTAAATCGAAGTGTACCTGTTGATATGGGTAGCACCGTTTTTCTAATAAATTCTACAGCAGATCGTGCCATACGTGATTGTTGTTTTGTTTTTATGTACCTTTCAAAAGCTCTTAAAATCTGCAAAATTAGTAAAGATTTTGCGAAATGAAAACATTGTGGATGCGCTTTATGGAATTGCATGCAGCGCAGTGAAATGAAAAAATTTTTATTACATATTACTATATATTGTTAGTTTATATTAAACTTGATATAATTCGCAATTTACGTTCACATACTACCCCTAATCGAATATCGTCCGATATTCATTCTTCTTTTTGTTTCTAAAGTGTTCGAGAGGATAATACTTGTTCTAGATTTTTTCAAAACCTTTGGTAAGGTTAATCATAATCTTCTGTTAAAGAAACTTCTCCAGAAGTTCAATTTTTCAGTATCTGCCGGCAAATTCATTTGGTCTTACCTTTACGATGGACATTAGAAGGTTTTTGCTAGGAGTAAGTCCTCGGATCTTATACCCATTTACAGCGGCGTACCCCAAGGTTCCATTCTTGGGCCCGTACTTTTTTCAATATACATCAACGATTTGTCTTCTGTTATACATGTTTTGTTCATATATTATTGATTATCGCTAGAAAGTTTTCATTAGCGGTCAGTATGCAGCATCAGTTTTACCCCTATACTTTTCTCTATACGTATATTAATGTCCCCCACCTGTTATCCGAAACTCTGAGTTACATTTCTATACGTAAGACTGCGGATTTTATACACCATTTAAATTGGGAAATATTCTTCATGCTATAAATTATATGTATGCGGATCTTCAGGCGGTTGGTTCAAATCAAATAAATTGACTCTTAGTTCTTTTAAATTTATTTCGATAATTATATGCCAGTCGACACATTAAGTTTTCCCAAGCTCATGGTTATTACGCTATATCTATGAGATCAGGTGATGTCATCATATATCTGCACGAAGTTTTTTTTAAGTAGTGCCTAAGGTAGGGGATAATCCTACAATGCGCGCACACAGCACCGTTTAGTCGGAGGGAAATTAGAGAAGAGGAGATTGGGAGATTTTAACCTGACAAATGTTGCAAGCAAACTACAATTTTTGACATGAAATTTTTACTGTGAAATATACCTGTAGTTCCGTAAGTACAATTCTCGTCAATAGAACTACCTCAATCACTGGTACCCAGGATAAGTCGCCCCGCCCTGTGCAGGATTCGTAGCCACGCCAACAGGAGAGAAAATCTGTATACGTGCGCCTCAGCCCGCTCGACCGCCAGTATGGTCGAGTATAGAATCAGAGTACGCTGGTTTAATGGATAGGATGATAACTGACAATTTTTGTGGTTCGAAATTTATAAAAAAATCTGTAGGCCCGGTTAGAATATTTGTCAAGAAACAGATGAGTTTTCCCATCTACTACTATTACCCAGGTGCTTGATTATAGGATTCATATCAGATTCAGGTCCAGCTTTACATTTATATTCCATATTTGAGCAGAACGGGGCAAGTGTGGATTAGACAAAGTTTCAAAGAAAACTTTTAAGCTCATTGGCGACGAAACATTTCATTAGCATATAATATTGGTTCTTTAAAGCACCGACGTAATCCTGGTTGGCAATTTTTATTACTATTACCATAGGCATTACTTTGCCAAAATGTAATGTAATGTATTTCAAGTGGAAGGTGAAGCCTTACCTGTATAATTACGGTCCAAGAAGTATTTACAATGAAAATCGGAGCATTTCCCTCATAGGGCTGAAATAAAAATAAGAAGAAAAGGTTTGAAAATATTCAACTTTGCATAATTAAGGTAACGATAAAAATTATGTTGGGTGAATTCTTCAAAGTCTTGATTGTACTAATTAAGCTGGGGCAACTCTTAATTTTTTCACAAAAGGGTTTAAATATTTACGACTTTTTCTAGGTAATTTCATTAGGGTTCCCCGCATTTTATAATCCAAAAATCTCGTAATTATTCGTGGGTTTGTTCTCAATTTGTGTTTTTTTTCCATTTTCATTTCTAGTTCTTTGAGAAAATGTAATTTTCCAGCCTACATATTTTTAAATTATGAAAAACAAGGTAATCTTAAATTTGTCCCTTTTTAAACCTTTATCAAGGAAAATTATTTTTTTACTTCAGCAACCCAAAAAAGAAAAGATATCTATCTCGTAATTACGACGAAAAATTCTGGACTAGATTCGGATAAATTCAATTATAATACGTGACAAACAATAAAATTGTTTGATAAAGTAAAACAAACATTTTAAAACTGGAAACAAACAAAAATTAAACAAGTCTAAAATTTCTTTGAAACAAGGATGCGGGAGAAAGTATATACATACATAATATCTGCGCCAATCTGTTGACAACTTCTTTCAAACTTTATCGAACTGAAATTAAATGATTGTTTGCTGATAAAAGAATAAGGAGGAGGGGGAGATTCATACGACATTTTCATTTATATTGGAGCTCAGAGACAGGAATCTTTATTTTGAATTTGTGCAAACAAAATTTAGGACAAAAAGGAAATTACAACACGTCAGGCAGTCAATAGACGACTTACATGAACTTCGGTAAATGTCTAACACCTCTGTTTGAACAAAATGGAAATTTAATGTGATCATAAGATTCGGATTTTGTATTCTTCGCTCGCATCTAAATTGCTTAGCTGGATGGAAGATACGTGTAAGTCACGAAATATACAGCGTTGGTTACGTGTAGGTAGAGAATTCTTTTAGATGTTCTTAGATCCAATCATTTCTACAAATTTCAATGGAATTAATTATATCAAAGGACATAAGAAGCATATTGCACTTTTGTTTTACCGATATTAACAAATTTCTATAATCCAGTCAATACTTTTTTTTTTCAATTCCGATAATATCGTGGATCCTCCTTTGGGCCCATCTATAGGAATCCTATCTGGTCTAGACGTGATGGGATTTCTATTTCTTTGCATTGTTACAAAAATTTCAATCATCAGAAAAGATGCAATTAGTCAAGTTGAAATATTTAAATACTAGTATGAATCCATAAAATGTTTAGAATTATATCAGTTTAATTTATCTAAGAAGTTTAACTCTTGTCGTCTAGCACTAAAAAACGAGTTAATTGTTACGGGCTAAGAAACTAGCAAAGCATTTTGGTGGCAATAGCTAAGTCTGTCTATCTAAAGACACGGAAGATATGCGCTTTGCAAAACAAATATGAATTATATAAATACGAAAATAATCAAGATCGTGTAGAGACTGGCCATACCAGTAGTCCGGAATTAATGTTATGCTAATTAATTAAAAATATAAGAAATAATCTATTAATTTTTCGAATAAGTTGCGACAAAATATTAAAGTTTAACGAAGATGATAAATTTATGGAAGTTACAATTAGGCATGGCAGGACGGGGACACGGATATATGCGCGTTTTGATTTTCATAATTAGTGGACGCATTTTGATATTGTTTTTTTGTTGAGAGGGAGATGCAGAGGCAGATGAAATTTGGCATAGGAGATTTAAAGTCTCTAAGGAATGGCTCAAGCAGGTTTAAAAATGTATTTTGCAAAGATATAGAGGACATTTTTCTGATTTTTTTTAATTAAATGCAAATGTGTAGATACCTCCACTTCCGATTTCTTGTACACATTACTTCCAATATTTTTTATACGGTTATATAACTTGTTTTGCAGAAAGTCCCTTCATACGTATAAAAAGGATAATAGAATATTTCTTATACAAAAGCTTCCAAAAAAAGTAAATGACACGATAATTTTCTCAATTTAAACCCCTTAAAAACAGCAAATAGAAGAAAAATTAACCATTTTTATGAGTGGTTAAAAGTTTTTCAGAATGAATGAAAAAGAAGTTACAGTGTACGAGAAATTCGGTGATATTTTGAAATGGAGACATTAGGAGAAGTGGTGAACAAATTCCAAAAAATATCTAGTTTTTTCATTTCTTTTGATAGTTTTATGTAGCATTATGTACTTTGTTTTATTTTTATAGTTAAAAAAAAGTATTATTTTTTTAATTTCTTGTTGTTATTATTCACGTTTTTTTATTGCAAATTTCATGTAACGCATTTTTAAGTATGTTTCGTATCCTTATGAAAAGGCATTATGGAAGAGAATTTATGTGGTCCAACAGAGAATAGTAGGTAACCTGTGTACCTACTGAATTGGGTGCATCACATACCGCTATTGAGGTAATTGTAAAATATATTAAAAAAAAAAAAGAAATGGATATTGCCTAAGCTCAGGGGGACAACCCTGTGATGCACACAGCAAAGCTTAGGCAGAGGGGAATTAGGAAAAAGGAGATTGGGAAATTTTAACCTGACAAATGTTGCAATTGAGTTACAATTTTGACATGAAATTACTGTGCAACATCCCAGTGGCTTCACAAATACCCTGCCTTAGGCCAGGTTGGCCAATTCAGTGTCACTGTTTGGCATCTCTTCCTATGATTGGAAAGCAGCCTTGATGTGTCTTTTAGAGAGACCGCAAAAAGGCTGTGGGCCAATGAAATTAAATTCCGCACCCCATTTTGCCAAGCGGTCCCTTCGACGACTTCATGCCCTGGAACTTACATTAAAGTAATTTTATTGGGACCAAAGATACTCACTCCCGCTTTGCCTTCCATCTTGGATCCGTCCGCGTCAGTGTAAGAAGCCTCTGCGCACTGAGCGCTGCCTCTTTTATTACATGAAAAAGGTGGTCAGTTACCTTTAGTTAAACTCTCATGGTACTCTACGTAGGTTGCGTTAAACACTTTCTATTTATGCACTGTTGGAAAAGTAGAACGGATTCCAAGGAAAAATATTCTTATTATTAAATTAAAGAGAATAATGTACAATAACTTCCTTGTGAAATTATTCAAGTGATAGAAAATCATACATTTAGTTTTTGTTATTTAATTTTAAGCTTAATGCCTTTACTCTATTCATTCAAATTATGCAAAACTCCATTAACTTGCATATATTTCTTCACTCACACAAAACTGCATCTATTTATACTTAATAAATTTCTTTACCTTCAACAAATACTAAAGTATCATCCGCAAAAAGAAAAAAAAAACAATGTCACCATTTTTAATTACATTAGCAATATCATTAATACTAATTAGCAAAATAACAGATTTAAATCCGGTTATTTTTCAATTAAACGAAAAACTAAAAAACATTTGTTTACCACAGACACCTCGAATTTTTAAATATATCTTCAAACCTAGATCCGGGTAAACAAGTGCTTTTTAGTTTTTCGTTTAAATTCACAAATAAAAGTAGACCCAATTTGGTTTCTTGTGGTACATTCAAAAATTGTTAAATCTAAAACTAAACACTGCACTATTAAAATTTGTTTTTGGTATCGATTTGTCAAATAACTACTGAGCTGGGCTATAGTTTTTTTGCTGGCACCATACTTTTCTGGCTACTTTATTAAAATTGTTCTATCTATGCTCTGTGCAACTCTAGAAATGTAGCCACAATTTTCTCCCCATTCATACAATACCAAATTTAATTTAAATTTCGATCGGTTTCAGTTTTTGGATTTAGTGTGGAGCGCAGTTTGACTAATGTAGAGCAATGGGACGCAAACACATAGAGACCATTATTGAGGAAAGAAAAATATTATTAAGCTTTGCTAAAGTGGAAAAATACTTAAGTGGACATTCCTGTTTTTTCTACCAAAATCTGGGTTTTTTCGGAATTTATTATTGTTAATGAAAAAAAAAACAAATTTTTGTTGACACACATATATTGCATTCGCAGATTTATTTAACCCAAGAGCAAATAAGTTTCAACTTTTGACAAATACATTTAATGATTAAACCCAACCTTTTATTTTAATTGAAGCAAGAAAGCTTGCCATAAATAACTTTGTATCAACATCTTATAATGGAGTAGTTTATTTGGTAAAAATTTAAATATATTTGCTATTGGTTTAAATCCATTTCGTGAAGGTTTAAATATATTTGCGCTTTATTTAAATTCATTTGTAGTTGGGTTAAATATATTTGTCAAAAGTTCAAATTTATTTGCTCTTAGGTTAATCTTATTTGCTCTTGGGTTAAATAAATCTTCGAATACTATACATAAATAAATTCTTCCATATCTTAAATTTTTAAATTCATATAAAAGTATGTTTTCTGATGCGATGGTGACGTATGTTTGACGGAGGGTTCCTTGCTGGTCCACACGATACCGGAAGTCCTGATATCTTGAATGTGAAACTAGGATATTAGTTGTTATCTAGACACATGTCATTCTCGCAGAAACTAGGCTTTTTGAACAAGGATGGAGTACAAAAAAACTGTGGCCATTTAAAAAAAGGATTTGATCTTTTATACACTTCTTTTCCAGAATTTTTGACCCGAAAAAGCATTAACAATAACACATTTGTCATAATTTTAGTTCGAACATTAACCACCCTTCTAAAATTTCGTAAGGATCGAATCAGTTTTATTGGCTCTATTGGTTTCAAGAAAAACTCCTTCAAAGTTTTTTTCGTATTTGAAAGTGAGTAATTTTTAAGTAAATTTACTTAAGCTAAATTCGCAATTCTTACACCGTATAGTGATCTCTCTTCTCCCTTTAAGATTTCGTTTGAGTTCGCTGCTTCCATCTGTCTAGCTTGGTGAGCATGGACTGGTGAATTATCACCTCACACAAATGCTGACGGGACACTGGCACTTTCGGGCCTTCCTCCACAGGATAGGGAAGGTGCCGAGTGCTGCCTGTGTCTACTGCGACTCCCCTTCGGACGGGTGATGGAGGAAATCCACGGTGACATAACCCCGAACAGTATTGTCGGGGTTGTGCTACAGAGCGAACTGTTCGTCAGGGTTGGTCTCAGTATCTTGCAGACACATTCTGGCTGTGTTATCTCTAGGAATCCCATCCCTTTGAGGTGATATTCAAATCTCCCATGCCGAGTAGTCAGAAAAATTAACCATTAAGCTACATGTTTCGAACTCTTCTGCTGGTCGGTCCGCTCGAGTGCCTAATGCCTTTTTTTAGTCTAATGCCTTTAGTTGTTGTTATATTTTCCCACTGAATTTGGTATTCTTTTACGATTTT
>QYTT01081977.1:9549-26414 GCA_006980735.1 Dasypogon diadema
GAATTGTACTACCTTTAAGGATTACAGGAGGATAACTAGTCAGTCAGCGATAGTATCTAAATCAATATTTATTTCAGTAATTATGTCACAAAATTCAATTTCTTTATCAGATTTAAATAGTTGTATGTCATCGGTATGTATAGGGAAAATAATAGTAGGCCTAAAATTGACCCTTGAGGAATACCAGCATTCAAAACCATGGAATCCGAACACATCTGGTCAACGTAAACTTTTTGACCACGATTACACATGTCATCCTCTACTATAGCCGGAGTTGTTAAGTTGAAAAATCTAATTGGTACTTAAATTTAGGTAACAGGACCAAACAAGTGGAGTTTCAGATGAATTGGTAGCGTCGAAATATTCATTTAGTTCTTGTGAAGAAAAATACATAACTTTTACAAGGTTTTATTACTTATTTTGGCAGTACAAAAACCAAAAAATATGTTCTTTTCATGAAAAAGGTTACATTTATAAAAATTATGATCGAATGCAAAACTATCCATTCAGGGGTCTTCATACCGCATACATGATACTGTCCGTTTTTAGCTTCAATAGATCCCCCTTAATTTTTATGAACTAAAAACCATTGAAAAAAATATTCATAGTGTCCCGATTTGAGATGGTAATCTTTTAAGGGATGTTTTCTTGGCTCATATATGTAATGAGTGGAAAGGTCTATTTGCCATACCCATTGAGATATGGTGTTTTAAAAAATTCTGTCTGGATTGGTTTTAATTGGTCTTGTTTCACAGGTACTTAATTAGGATATATTTAGGTATCAATATCATTCATATAGATGTTTCCGCTCAACGAAATTTTTCTTTCTTTCTTTTCAATAAATTTTAGCAAAAACTCAAAAACTTCCTCTATTATTTTTTTACATAAATAAATTACTTATTATATCACGTACAGACACTCTATACAAAGTTTATACCTAGCTGTTACCCTTTTCCAGACAGAAAGGCTTTTTAAAGTGATTATTTTAACACTTGTCCTAGGTAATGACTAAAAAAGACAAACGTTGTTGTGCAGATTTTCTCCCCTGTTGGCGTTGGTTCAAATCCTGCATAGGACACAACGATATATGTGGGTGCCAGTGGTTGAGGCAATTCTACTGACGAGAATTGGACTTGCGTAGCTCTACCGGGACGTTGCACAGTAATTTCAGGCCAAAACTTACGGCTCACTTCCAACATTTGTCAGGTTAAAAATTCCTAATATCCTCTTCCCTAATTTTCTTCCAAATTAGCGAAGGAAGGAGCTTCTTAGGAGGTCTGAAGAAAACGGAGTATGGTCCTTTCCATATCGGGAACCTACCTATAATTTTTGCCTGAAGGCTGGTAACTACTAAAAAGAGCAATGCTGGTATAGAACTAAAACTTTTTGTATTCTGATCTTTATTATAGGCCAAAACCATGGCAATTTGAATAATTTTACCTACAATTCAAAATTATCGAAAATTATATTTTGAGGGTTGAATCTCTTCACAGTTCCTAATAGGGTGGGTCACATATTTTAAAAACTTATCCAGAAATATTATATAAGTAGAAGACTGGATTTCTATTGTTGAAAATTATCTTTTTCGTGTGACCAACTACAATGGTGAGTGTACTAAAATTCTTCAATACAACACAGATTGGGTAAATTCCGTAAATCATTCCAAAGTATTCAAAAATGCTTGAGTGAAAATTTACAATGCAAATTTTACCACCAAATGTACTCTGACAATACGAGAAGGATAAGAAGGTGTCAAAAGCACTCCACACTAACGTTGATAGTATTTGAGATAATTTCGTTGAAAAGTGTCAGTTGCAGGGAAGTATTTTAATGTTGGGTATCGATATCTGGGTAAAACGTGTACCTACTTTGCATTTATCATGGAGAAATATGGAAATGATGTATACCATCAATAGGAGGAGTCTCGTGAGATGATTTATGAAACCTCATCCGCTTTTTTATATCGCTCGTTTTTTTTCTCTTTTCCCTACGCCCGACTGCACATAGAATTATATTTTTACACAAAGGTCCTGACTTTGGTGAAGTTATGCTCGACAATTCAACTGCTCTCTGCAAGATGAGGAAAGCTATTTAGAATTTATTACTTCAATTCATCATCCTCTGTCTGCAATATTTGAAATGAAGTTTATAGCAGAATGGAGCTCATCCCATGCATTTCGAATCGATGGAAATAAAATTAGTTTAGTTCAAGCAAAAAGGAAAATGGAGGAATTGAGTAGTCTTCGTATTGTGATCCAGAACATGGCCATCAGACAGGAATCAAACTCTTGTAATCGGTTTACTTGTCAGAAGCTCTAACATTAACATCAAGTAATCCGGCTGGGTAGGTGGAATCCTTCCGGGAAGGTGCGGGCTAATCCATTGGAATTTAATACTATCAAAACATGATTTCTTCTGAAATTACCTTTGACTTTTGCCTACCTCCTCCAAGGTACTGCATCAACAGAAATTTCTCTAAACGAGGGTTGATCCCCCGAAAAACACAAGCTAACGTGCTTGGCAAAAAATAACTCTTTGTCAGCAGTGTTCTACCCCACTTACTATCGGGATGACATACGCAGGATTACTCCGTTGTAGGGAGCACAAACACATCATTCTTACAGCGTTGGAAGATGAACCAACTCCGTAATGACTTTGCATATGTCTGACACATTTATTTTTTTGGAGCAAAATTTATAAGAATACTCCACGGTGGGAGTGCACAGTTCGATAAGATGTACCTAATTAATTCAGCGACACGTCTTCTTTCTACTTAAACTTATTAGGTTCAAGATAATTGAAACAAGAAGCGGCACGGCAGGTACAAAGCAACAAAGTACACCTGTCATGGAGTGGCATTAGAGTGTTCTGTGTCAGCCTCTTCCAGGATTAAATTGCAAGCGACAAGAAGGCCTGTAACATTGTTGAAAATTCATTTTGTATTCGGAGCGCTAACTCCATTTTCTGCGACTGAACACTCTTGTAAGCCCCCAAAGAAGAAGATACAAGAGAAGAACAAATCGGATTGATGTTGATTAGCTAATCCAGGACACCACGACTCATTGTTGTCACTTAATAAATTAATTCAATATATTTCACGTGATAGAATTAAAGCGCCGCCCTAGAAGTGCATTCCTTACCTAATTCCAAGTTTTAATTATGAAAATTCATCACGGAAACTCCTTTTGCTGTGAATTTTTAGTGGCAGGAAACAAGTGAATAGATTAAGTGAGAACTTAATTAGGTCTGTTCTCAATTTAACGTGCTTTGTTCTTAATATGAAAATCACTTTGGATGCCGGAAACGAGTAGGAATATTGTATTACGGAAATTCATTTAGAACAATCTGCTTGGCGGATGTGATTTCAGAAAAAGCGGAAACAAAGTTGAAGGTAATGTTACTGAGATGGTTGGATGCGATCCCTTCTCATATATTGCAAATTTAATAGCGTAGATTAAACTTCCTCTTAACAACTTTGAACTTCCTTATCTCAGGTAATTTTAGATCACAGAAAGTAGTAAAATAATTTACGAATGTTCCAATTGACGGAGATTTGAAATTATACCGAGAAATCACAAAATGCTCAAGATTGAAAACCTTATATGCGGTAGTTCGAGACTTCAAGCTGAGACAAAGTGTTCTTCACCTTAAGATCATTGAGTTTGAGTTATGTATAAAGTAGAAAGCAAACGAAGTGCATAAAAGATCATGAGCTTCGGGAAGGATGTGGTGCACTTGTATGTGTTCTTTCCTAGAAAAATATCATCGCAATAGCGGCCATAAAAAATTTGATCAACCTTACCGTATAACCGTCAAAAACATCTCCCATAATCAGGAAATATCGGTAGGAAATATGTATAAAATTTTAAAAGAATATCTTTACATTGTTTAGAGTCCGTACACGCTAGATTCCTCTCCTATTTACTCCAGCCAAAAACAAAATATTTTGTAAATTTTTCTTACGTGGAAAAAATGCATCCCTGCATTCAAGTTCTGAACCCCTGTAATTTTATTTTGTACCTCATGTCAAAAAAGAACTTAAAGGGACTTAATTTTGATCCCGAGCAAGTCACAGTTAAAGTACTGGAGGGCGAGGCGATTCTGAAAAAAAAAATATATATAAGATATACTAATTACTTCCATTCCGTCTAGGGTCCTCCTTGAGACTCTTATCAACGCGCAATTTATGAAATACCTCGAGACTAATAAACTGATTCATGACCTCCAGTATGGCTTTTGTGCTGGCTGCTCATCTGTTGACTCGATGACATTCCTTACCCAACGTTGGCATTATTGCCGAAGGCATAGAGTCTGACGCTTTACTCTTTTAGCCAAACTTCCAGCATTTGGTCTTGATCCTTCTCTTCTCACCTGGATTGGAAGTTTCCCTTCTGACTGCTCCATCGATGTTATTTTGGACGATGTTATATCTAGCACTTAGCTTATTAATGCCGGTGTGTCGCAAGGCTCTGTATTGTCCCTTACTCTATTTCTACTATTCATTAATGATCGCCTCCTTCTTTCTAACTCTGTACTGCAAGCAATAAACACTTCAAAGTCTACAGCTCTTTGGCGAGGCATCGCATGGTCAAAAATTGGAAAAAAAGCATTCACTGTCTGCTTAGAAGCTGGAAATTTTTTTTCTGTTATTACTTGGTGAATGATATAACAGAATGCACCACCTAAGCAAGATGGGTTGGAGGGAAACAAAATTGCAGATCAGCTTGCAAAGGATATTTTTTACGGCTATTCAAAAGGCCAACTACGGAAAAGTCTCAGCAGCTGGGAAGCTAATTGAAGCAGGAATACTGTAATACCTATGCAGGCTTAAGACAGGCAAAGTAGTTTGTTACTCTCATTCATCAAGGTTGAGTTGAGTACAGTTGGATTTCTTGGATTTCTTGTTGCATGAAAGACGTTGAAGTTGCTTAGCATATGCTCTGTGAATTCGAGGCCTTATTCTCGATTGATGCTAAGTCGTCCATGGAGGTCATGTATCTGCCACTGGAGAAGATCATGATATTAAATGAAGAAGTCAATGTCAATCAAAAAAATTTTCCTCAAGTCGAAATGAAGGTGCGTAACGTGATTAGAGGCCGGTTTGCCTAATTAAAATATTTTTTCCGCTCTCATTAAGTATGCAGATCCCATCATTAACCACGCTGTGTAGCATTAAATAGAAGCCTCTCCCCTCCTAAGCTGAAAATTATCCACTTACTGAGAGAGGCAACCCAGTCTTCTAACTCAAGCCAAGTAAAAATCATCCTGATCCTTCCAAGGAACGGAATGCCAAACCACAAACTTCATGATGTTCTTGACTGAATCTTGGCATTAGCGTACTCATAATTTTGTTGAATCTAGGTTTGTTGCGGAAACTTTTGGCACTTTAACTCGTATTACTTCAATGCGGAATTACCGCAGGGTTCCGTAGTATCTGCTCTTTTTCTTCTTTCTATGGATGACTACATATTTGTCGCTTCCAGTGGAACTTATGACCGTATACCTCTTTTATAGAAATGCTACTGATAATAACCGATCACAAATGATTTAATCACTTAACTACGATATTAAAAGGATTCTCGTCTGGAATAGAGGAAGTTATCTCCAGTATTGAAAATCCAAAGTAGTCTGGGTTTTCAAACGTGCCAATCAGATGGGCATTCTAAACATATCAAAGTAGAATAGCTTAAGGGTTAGATATTGAGCAATCTTAGCTATGATAGATGGTTTAAGTGACATAAAAAGTGCATCACATACAGAATAGTTAATATGCTCAACAGATGGGCAACAATTGTGGTTGTACTAGAAATTTTTGTGGAATTAATCATAAATTAAGTTGTAAACTTTGCAGGAGATATTTCTTCCCAGTCCATTAAAACCAAAGATTGAAAAATTCCTGAATGAAAAATGATTAAAATTAACTCCGCTAAAAACTGAAAATGCAGTCAATTTTTGTATTCGTTTAAAGCCTTACTCACTTCCTTCTCGGTTCAGTTGGCAGTTATTAGTGCTACACTGGCGAATGGGAAATATTCCCTTTTTTCTTGCTACTCTGTCTGAAATATCACGGCATGTGCACAGCAGGAGAGCAAACTGAAAATTGCTGACTTTATATTTGTCCTGAGATAGAAAAGTCATCTGCCCGGAATATATCAAAATTCATACGGCCATAAAATGTCAACATTGGTAACTACCGCGCTTCGATTAATCAATGTCAGCAGGCTAAGCATGAAACAGTCCTGTAGGAGCCAAGACTAGTGGTGTTGAGTACAGGATATCGTTTCTGTAGCTGGCATTTATCAGACTTGTTCCAACGTGTTTATCAGAGCCATATTTACATACATGAATCCTACAGATGCGAGTATTTTCGTTTGACCTAAAAACAAAAAACTTTCGACTCGTATTTACCAGAGTTATTTTTCCAGGATGGCGAATTTCATAAATAATTGCTGCACACTGCTGTGACTTTTACTGCAGATTTTTAATAACTTTTCAGTTTGATGAATTGGGCTTAAGAAGAGATTAATATCCAAAGAAAGTGCCTTGATGGGGAAACCTCTGTACTTCCATCCGCTCTTAATTACTTAGAAAGTGGAACGTTACTGCAGTGAAGGAGAATAACAAGGAAATTTTTAAACTTCACCAGATTCCCATTTGTTTGATTATGAAAAAAAAGAATATTCCAAGACGACGTAGAAGACGTAGAAATATTCTGGAGAGGAGAAAATTTGACGTCTATTCCACCTTGTGCTTTAAGGATAAGATTTTTAATTTTCCGGTACATTTGTTCGGGAAGGCAAACGAAACGAAACGATGAAAAAAATCCGAAAATTTTAGCAGAGTTTTGTTGAAAAGTTTACAGTCGAGGGTCGTAGTTAGTATGGAAAGCAAAGTATTTCCGAAAGAAATGTAGTACTATAAGCCGGAAGGGTTTTGTAAGTTTTACTAGAAGGTCTTCTACACAGTATTATTTCCTTATTTCGAATTTTGAGCAGGAAATTCGCCGAACAAGTCAAGCCATATATTTACGAATTTACCTTGACTCAATTTCATGAATACCGATGGATATAAGGTCACCCTCTTAGCAGGGTAAAGGAAAAACAGATATGATCCTTGTCATAAAAATGACTAAAAAGATTAATCTCTTAAAAACAGGAGAAATGTTGCTTGTACTGTGGGTAGAGTAGATTAGATATTCGGTCTAAAGCCACAGAGAGGGTTTGCTTAGATCTGGAAAATTGTAATACAGGGAAACTGGAATCAGATAGAAGAGTTAACAAAACTTCCGATTTCTCTAAACTCTCTTACTGCTAGTTCCTTCCGTGAGCCAAAGAAGTATGCATCTAATGTTATACTCAGTCCACAGTTGCTAAACCACCTGTAAACCTTCTGTAAAATTTTCTCTATCAATTCACTATAGATCGGAAGGAAGTTACGTAGAGCCAGCACAGCTAGATCCTCAAAATAATCTAAAGTTTATTCCCTTCGTCTCGGGAGAGACTAGAGAGACAGTTGGCAACCAGCAGCGATAGCTTGGTTTAGAGCATACCCTTTGTGAGGGTGCCTATATGAGCTCCTCTTATTGGTCAGGTTAATAATCATCGTCCAATACTCCTAATTTTTAAGAACTCTTTCTATGATCGTCACTACATCATGCATCGCAGTTTCGACTGATTTATGCTTAGAGTAAGTACGATGCACTCTTTTGGAATATTTCTCTAGGGGGTGAACTTTTCTATTGTACCATTTTAGCCACATCTTAACTTTGTAATAGTTTATCGAATTTTAAATAGAATTTTTCTGCCTTTAATATGTATATATGTAGTGTTTACTTGCGACATTTGTCAGGTTAAAATTCTCGGTCTCCTCTTCGCTTAAGTTCTTTTCCGTAGAAGCTGCACTGTATGCACAACAAGAAGGTAGCCTACAAAGGAAATTGGTAGCCTCAGAAACGAAAAGGTCTCTGCCTCTAATGCTCTAAGTGACTTAATACAGAGTACAAGGTCTTTCCTGTGCTTGAACTCATTCCTTCAAAAATGTAGGTCCCTTAAATACACTCTTAATTGTTACAAGGGTATTTCTTGATCCTTCCATGGTTGAAGTTAGTCTTGGATAGATCCATAGATTGTGAGGAAGGTAACCTAACCTGTATGTTCTTTACTTATGGCCTTTCTCGTTTTAAATCCTTTTGTTTTCAATTCGCATGGAGATACACAAGCTAAATTTTTCTTGTAAATGATGCTTGATTCCAATAATACCACGATATATATACCTAAAATAAAGGATAATGAAGTTGACCGCCTACCAATACTGTTATAGAAGTTTTCCCACAAAATAATTGGTCTTTCAGTTGAGAAGATTCTAAAGTATCTAAAGTTAAAATATCTAACAATTTGAGGATTTTTACAATTTTCCGGGTATTATGAAGTAATTTGGAAGAGTTTAGATAAATCCCAGACACGATAAAAAAAACCGCTTCATGACGCAGAGAATATGCTAAATCCCTTTATTACGAAAAGTTTTCCACTAGTAGTGTCTATCCTTTTAAGCACTCCACCATTCGCATTTAAAGCACACCGCCTTTTATTCCTAATTAACTCGTGACATTATGTTACTTTCTTTAATAAAATGTAGCCAGTGGCGATTCGGTACTAAGAGTGCGTACTTCCCTTCATCCAAACTTTAATTAACTTCTTTTCTAAGAAAATTCTTAGCTATATATTGTTGATTTTGTTATTGCGCTGTGCGCTTACATTCCGGAACCTGGAAATGAAGGATAATGAGGCGGAATACTAAAAAATGGGACACATTTTCATTCTAAATTAAGAAGAAGAAGAATAAGGAGAAAAAAAAAACTTTCTTCCTTATCATCAGGCCTTAATGCTGGAAGCATCTAAGTGGTACCGGAGAACCAACACCAGAAAAGATATCCGCACAATGCCCAGGATAAAAGAATAAGATGAGAGAGGGGATTAGTTTAATCGGTGGGAACAGTTGTTATCCAAGATTATAAATTGGAGGAGAATGAACAGCTTTTTTACATTTTATAGACCGCAGGGATTGATGGCTAATTTAATCCTCAATGAAGGATGCTTAATTGGATTTTGGATTTTACGCTTAAGCACTTGGGACGAACTCTGACATTCTAAATATTTCAGGAAATCTAATTATCTACTTTAATAAAATGGGCCGAGATGCATTTATTCTGGTAATATTTCACCTAAGTCAATGGATAAACTTTTTATTGTTATCGATAATCTGGCGTGGGATTCTGATACTCTGCGTTAAACGATTAATTATCATCCAGGGATTTTGTTTTCGAAACAGTGATTGGAAGAGGGCTGTTGTTAATGGCTGTTTTGAAACATAAAATTGGTCTGTGTGTTGTTAGAATAATATTTGTTTTTTGAATAATATTCTTTACTCGTAATGGCATAATATGTCGTTTTATATACATATATGTATATCGAAAATAACGAAGAGTAGGGTTTAAAAATTTTTGTAGTAAGGTCTAAATTTGAGTAATATGCTCTTCGTAAAAAGGATACAAATCGAGACTGTGTTACAATTACAAATACAATTCCTCAGAATTGTAATCGAAACTTTACAAGTACAAATCCATGGAATTGTAATTGCAATTTTTCAATTACAATATCGAGGAATTATAATTGTAATTGACAATTCCTAAACATTTCCAATTTTTGTAATAGAGTTTTTCAATTCTGACTGAAAAACAATTTCTATTCAATTCTTAGTAGGATTCTTTGAAACTTCTTCCATGCCTTTTATCCTCTCGCAGTGTGAATCCATAGCTGCTAAAAAGAATTAGCGGCTGAGTTTTTTTTTTGTGGACACCAAATACCATTTAATGGAATTGTTAGATATAATTACAATTCTATGGCATTGTAATTGAAAATTTTCAATTATAATTCTAAGTAATTGCAATTAATAAATTTTCAATTATAATTCTATGGAATTGTATTTGTACTTGTAATTGTAATTAAAAATATATAGGATTGGTAAAACGCGATATTTCTGGAGGCAACGAAAGCGAGACTTTTATATATCAAAAGTTCTTTCAACGCAATGCTGAACTCTTGCATATAATTAATTGAATGTCGTTTCTTTTTGGTTTTATGGTTCTGGAATTGGTGTCATTAATCCAAGTTGATCTACTTGAATTATAGTTTTGAATCAAATTAGTTCTTATTGACGAGATCATCCATATACCAGAATCATGACATGATCCTGGATAACTTGTATTTGCGGACATTTATTTTTTTTTGGTATTCTGGTTTATAAGTTACCCCATTTTGGTGTTACGTTTTTATTCTTCAGTGCGCGAAAAACTAATGAGTTCTGCTTTTCTTTGTAGGTATTAGTAATTTGCAGATCAAATTAATTGTTTTAGAGATCACTGGTTGACTGGTAGGTAGGAGATAGTTATTTGCGATATTTTGATAGGATCCTAATGTAAAGAAATTTAACACAGAAGGTACCTAGAAGGTTATCAAAATTACTCAATTTTCGTCACTAGAGTAATGTTTAACACCAAAAAAAAGGTTCTCTGAAAAGTGAAGTGGATATTGGTTTTTTTATCATCGAGTTGCTTCAATTCTGCAATTAAATTGACACAAATAAGTTTGTCAATTAACATTTAATTTGGACAGCAATTTTATATGACTCATTAAGTCACAAATGCGATCAACTTCCTTTGGCTTTATATATCAACTTCAGATCGAATGAAAATTTTTATAAGATATTAAATATTTAATTTTTCCAATTTTCTTCATTACCATAATTATATATATAGAAGTGTCCCATACTCTTGTATCAGCGAAAAGCATCAGTGGATTAAGCAAATTACTTATCTATTTACTAACAAGATATCAATAATATTATTTTAAGAAATTATATTGCGATAGAACTAACATCAGTCCTATCTATATCACCCACAAACTTTCAAAATAACTTAATTATCACAATTTAGCATTATCCATTGATAAGATTTTCCTACCATATATTCCACATGCGTTTTCACTTCATAACTTCAGCGGTATCTACGGATATGTATAAGCTATAAAGTAATGTGATTCCATAAATAATTGGTACTATCAAGCATACATTCTACACACCCTCTCTATTTACTCTGAAAGCAGAATCCATACGTGGTATTCTAAGCTCGTGATTATCTCATTGACGTGACCCGTAATTTGTGGCGCCCCATTGTCTCAAATATGCCAGATCACGGATGCACTGGGTGAAATTATGGTTATTGAAGTTTGGTACATCTCAGACCAGGTAAGCCTTTTCAAAGATTATACTGAATTCATTAATTGCTCCACATCATGCAGGTAATATATGCAAATTAAGGCTTAGATGCAAATTGTAGAAAATAACCTAAAAAGAGAAGCCCCTGGGGTATTCAAAGGGAAAACACTGGGTAAACGTATGCACATATATTTGAAAAAAAGGGTAGCTCGGGGGAAAATGGAGTGGGAATAAGAGCCGGTGGGTTTATTGTAGTCAATACTCTAAAGATTTGTAAGTATTGAGATTCTTGCTTTTGATAGCTAAAGGTTGGTTCAAAAACTAAAAATAGAATAATTATTGATTCAAAACTGAGAAGTCAACCGCCTCACCATTTCACATTTGCTTTAGACATGGATAGATGTATAAGTCACAATACCATAACTAGCTATGTATGATTGAGAGATCGGTCATTTGTGTAACTTCTTGTCCAAACTTAAGGTTTGGCCTTTTTGGGGCATTCTGTCCTTTCACAAACTACGAACTGTACGAACTGTGCATCGGAATGAAAAACATATTTTGCATAACCATGGTAAAGGCCCCCTTAAAATGGTCTACTGAGTTAAATGTCTTCAGTGGACCCCTTTCCCCCACCGCGGAGTGTGTAAACTCGCCGGTCAATATGCAACAGCTGGTTCGGATGTATAACAGTAATGTGGCAATTTAAATTTCACATCGGAATTTTATTATCCCCCGTAATCACGTCCAAAGCCACCCTAAAGTGAGCCCACCAGCTGGCAAAGCCGGATCGCTATAGGGATTGCATGTCCAACTAGATATCCCGGAACATGTGTGTGGTCAGTGTACTGGACGATATGTATGACAGCCGACTCAACACGAAAGTGTCTTTCAAAAGATTCTAAGGATCACTGGAACTCAGTCTTTTGGAATTGCTCCGGCGCCAAGCTGACCAGTTTGTGTTCATTTGCGGTGTATACGCTTGTGAAGCAATATCCGAAGGCGTTATTGGCATCCCCGAGGACCGCGATCCGATCTGACAGTGTCCTTATACCTCGAACACCTCCAGACAGCGAGTCTACTAACTCCGAGTAGTGTCCTATGATCGGAACATTTGCAAACTGTTCGTACCGTATTTTATAGCATTTGAAGTGAAAGGTTCGAGCGGATAGAGAACACGTAGAAATCGCTGTGTCCTCCCTCTGAAAAAATACTCGGCAGAATGCTCTAATCTGAAAACATCCTGATTTCACGACCAAGTTGGTGAAGCTCAAGCTGCCTATCCTGACAGACATGCAGATCGTATTTTCAACGACACATCGTATTCTCCCAATTCTGCTTTTGCCTTAAAGAGCTTGGAGAAATCCTTCTCAAAGCACTCCATCGCAGATGCAGGACAGACGGGATAATCAGGTAACTTATCACGATTGCTTGTCTGTGCTCTTCAGGTACAAGAAGAACAACCGTGATCACCAAGAAGAGATTGCCTTCGAGAATTTCTCTAGGTTTTTACGTGATTCACCCATCCAAGTACCTCAGGAAGGTAGTTACTCCTTGACCCTTACATTCGCGTATCGTTTGTACTGCTGTTGATCGAAAAGCCTCGTCACTCGCTACGAAAATAGCCAGATCGCCCGAGTACGGCAATATAATATGGGAGACACTGTCGAAAGCCTTCCCTTGATATAAGGAGATTATTGCCAGTTGCATCCCCGTGCGCTCGTCATAAGCAACCAAGTTTTTTTTTATCACAATATTGTTGAAAATATTTCGGCTAAGAATTTAACCGGACTGGTCCGGGACAGTACGTTTCCCTGTCACCGAGCAGAAGTACACGGTTGGTGTTTTTCCTCCTCCGCAACCATCACATTTCGAAGCATAAAGCCCAAGGTATGCTTGTACGTTTGGGCTGTCAACCGCGCCCATAATGCCAGAGTAACTCTACTTAAGTTGAGAGAGGCGTTCCAACTCTCTGATGTCAGATAGGAAGCCTGTTAATGTACTGGTACTGAAACACAAAGAAGCAAACCACCACTGGCCAAGATTCCTGAAGTGAGAATTTGAAGTGTAACTTGACTAACTCCTTCTTGAGAGTTCTAAAGCAAATTAAAAAAAAATGATTGTGTCTATGATTGGGTCGTGATGGTCTTAGCAACAGATCGCTTACAAAGGCCGCCATTTTGCATAATAAAGTAAAAGTAAAAGAACATCTCTGTGAAACTGAATAGTTTGACCCAAGCAGAGTAATCCTTTTAGCGGCCATGGATATATCTACTACCTGCTTTCCAGAGGGCAACCTGTATGGACCTTGTACAAAATGAACCAGCACAGTTCACCTGAGTGTTCTTTTGTTCGTATTTTACAAAAAGCTGAACCTATTATGATTTCGTTCTCTATGCGTATCTAAATTTAAATATTAAAACACCCCCTTAAGTCATCCCTCTTATATTAGTTTATGCACTGACAAGCGAATCTCAGACAAGACTTTGTCATTTAAAAAGCCAAACCAGTTTTGCATCACAAAGAAAACTTGAGCAGTTTAAAAAGAAGACCAGCTCTCGTACCTATGCAAAGTCTTGTACTTTTTGGCTTAAGTCTTAAGTACCGGGCAGGATAATAAAGAATAAAAACTTCTTGTTGGTAGCCCGCAATGGCTTGGTGGGAGGAAACACTAAAAGGCTGCTCTAATATCAGATGGACGATACAAAGATAGTGAGGGTTGAACAGCCATTTATTTTTCTTCAGCAAATATTGAACTTGGGGGATGAATGAGTGAATCTTCTGCCAAGCAGAATGGTTCATTTAAAAAGAATTAAGAATATTAAAATTATCTCGACAACAGTTTCCCTCACCTTAAAATATAGGCGCAGGCAAAAAAAAAGTTTTCTAAAGTGGCTGCAGTTGGAACTAGGTTGATATAAGTTATCTAAGATTACCCGTCTTGGCGGAAACTTTGCAGTGTGCCCGACAAGATGAAGATAGTAATAAGAAATTGCTTAGATCGTGTTATGTGTCACACCACGTAAAGTTATTATTGTTGCAAACTTCATTACTTATAGCTTTTCAGTTTTAATGAAAACAAAGAAGTTGTTGGGACAGCAGTCGAGCAAAGGAATAGAGAAGATTGTCCGTACAATTGTGTCCCACAACATCAGACTCTACACGAACAGAAACGGAGGCACTCATCCTCTCCTTCGTTATATAGTAGTAATTTAAGAAGGTGCATTGAATTTATTTTTCCTCAAGTCTTGCGCTTCTCCGATTTAGCTGATACCACACCTTCCAAGAGAGTAAATAAATTTTCAAGACAACCAACTTCTGGTGCGCTTGCAAGAAAACTTTTCCTGTTTCTAGCCAGCCGGTGATACCATCTATTTCTTGTGCTGTCTTCCCTGCTTTCCTGCTGCATCTAGCTGACATCAGAAGATATAATTATAGTTGAAGCTAATTGTTTCGTATGGAAACTCAACGGCAATTACCGGGCTGTTTGGAGATTCCACAACTGCAAGAAGTTTAATACAACAGTTTGAATTGCTGCCAAAGATAAGGCACAACTTATGAATCGAGTTTATGGAGTTCTTCAACTGATTTTGTATGAAATGGGAAATGATTTTCTTAGATTGCATCATTCTATAGTTGCCAGAATGTGCAACATCATGATACAGGAAAGTTTACGTTGAATTTTGAGGAATTTTGTGGATACGGAAGGAATTTTGTGAGTACATGCTTAAGGTAAATAGATGTACTATGGATATGCATGGAATGAGAGCTCCTTACTTACGTAAGGTTAAGCAAATACTCTCCTGAAGAATTTACAGCTAATACTATAGAGAGGGTTGTTGATATAACTAATATATTTCACAGGATGGAGCTCTTTTTGAATACCTTTGCGCAGATTATAACGCAACAAGTTCCTCGGGAGCTCATGTATTAACCTCATCCTTAAGGAGATAAGTCCTGACATAATTTTTCGATATTTATACATCGAAGTATTTACGTAAAAGATTATTATCTGTTGCCTATAATGTGCGACGACTTTTTAGAGTGGGTTTCAGTTTTGATACAGCCCAACGATTAGCCATAAAGCCCTTCTGTAACAATTCCAAAAGGGAATTCTGAAGCCAGAAGTAAGAAACCAATTCCTACCGCTTAGGGAAAACCAACCTTCGATGGTTAAATATCCGCTGCTTGTACCATTTAAGTGGGTTCCCACAAGTGTGTAGCCTCCACTTATACAGGAGGGGTTACTTCTGTGAGAAAGATGGACCCTTCTGTGGACTCAACAATAAAGGGTGGCATTATCTCTTCTTTTAAAAGGATATCCCCCAAACGCAGTTATGTTTTTGGTACCTGAAAACCATCCTATAGGAAAGCTCTGGGTAGCACCAGGATTGTCATCATTCCGGACAACTTTCCGGAAGAGCCAGTCTTAGGACGGTAGACGTTAGATATAACACAATAAGATCGTGACTGGATACTTTTCTAGTAGCTAGGACATCTTCACTAAGGCCATCCTAAACTACATAGATGCCCAGAATGACGACCTTAGATTGTCTGATTGTAATCAAAACGATAAATGATGGTACAGATTTTTACTTCGTCCTCTTCATTAACTATCCCTCGGCCGATAAGCTGAAAGAATCCGTGATTTTAGCTGAGTCGAGTTGAGACCGAGGGGTGGTTTATCAAAGGAAAATATTCAAGCTGTTTCGAACCTGATGTAAGCTGAAGGACAACAGCTCCGGAAGCGGTTCGTAATACTTTAGTTTTGACGTAAAATATACTATGTCGCTAGTATCTCACCTCAGAGCACCGGGCACAACCTGTAATAAAATCTTTAACAAAAGATGGAGATCAAAGAGCAGATTGTGTATGTGGAATATCTTCACCATCATTTTCGATGGTTAAACGTTTGTCAAATCTTTTTCGCTAGGGATGAAAGTAAATTGAAGATAATCCACGGTGTGGACGAGCAGCAATGGTAATTACGCAAGATAATGTGGATATAGTTGAGAAAATCGTTCTGACCGACCAGCAGTTAAAGGTCAAGGAAATCGCAGAACAAACAGTGTATAGAGAACAAGTTTTCTTCGGATTCTTCATTAGTTTTTTGGTATGAAAAAAAAAAAAATCAACGCGGCGTAGACAGTGTTCCCTAATGGCCTTTACCATGATCCTTTGTCCAAAAGGGATTAAATAGAATGGCATCATCCCGGAGAACCAGTGTCAAAACGCGAAGGTCATATAAAGTATCAGAAAGATCATGACAACAGTTCTCTGGGATACTGAAGGTATTCTGCTGCTGGACTTCAAGGAACGTAACACCTTAGTAAATCCCATATATTATGCTAGACTTCTGCGAAAGTTACGTAAAGCCAATGTCGAGAAAAGGAGAGGAAAACTGTCCCGAAAAATACCTACTGCCCTTACACGATAATGCGCTCGTACACACTGCTGCTATTTCATTAGCTGCTGTTAAGGAATGCGACTTCGAGGAATTGGATCATCCACTTTACAGTCCACACTTGGCTTCAAGTGATTATTTTTTTATTTTCCAAACTAAAATTAGATTCATGAGGATAAAGACATCCATCAGG
>QYTT01081978.1:0-11565 GCA_006980735.1 Dasypogon diadema
ATTACGTTTTTATTAACATGGTGAGGAAGACAATCTTTACCCTTTGTTTTTTAATTAAATAATTTCACAACTTCATTTTACTGTATTTCTCTGCTTGGCTGCATTTGAAATTATTCCAAGAAGAAATAAGTTCATTTCATCTATCTTTTTCCGCTTATTTAAAACATAAAAAATGCTATAATAATTTGTCAAACCATCCAAAATGCATTTTTACATTACATTCTAGAATTTAACAATTGATTAAATAGAATTTTGCAATTGATTAAAGATATTAAGTTTTAGAATCCTCCTTAACTAATAATTTTGCACGTAGGTATTTAGGAGTAAGAGGTCGAATGAATCAAATTATTGAAATAATTGCTTTTGGTTAAATTGTATCATGGTTTCCGTCGGAACGAAAAAAAGCTCTAGACTATTTGTTGTTGTTTTTTGCTTTACAAAAACAAATAAAATGATTTCCAAGGCTTTTCCGTTCGAACGGAATCGATGCTACAAGTCTCGAGTTTTATAGTAAATACTAAGAAAACCGGGGCGATTCGCATCAAAAGTTAAAAAAATTGCTTAGAAATGACAGTAAAAGCATTTTCTTGATTTTCATTCATCTGCTCCATTACGCTAGCCCAATTCTGTCAATATCACAAGAGATCTGATAAAGGTGACTTTATAACAAAGCGGCTCAAAAATGAAGCTTCTATCTTTTAATTTTAAACAATAACGAAATAGAGCTAATATAGAGTAAAAAATGTACTACAGATGTGCAAATATCTTAAGAAACAGTATAAATTAAGTGTTACTCTTGGAATAGAAGCTGCAGTATATCATTAAAAAACTTATATATATATACATATATATATATATATGTATATTCCCGCTTTTGAAAGCACTACAAAAGAAAACGAAATTAATACTTTTGATATCATCACTTTTAATTGCATTATTGAACTATATTGAAGGATTCCATATTGATTATTAGTATTATTTTTACAAAGTATAAATAATTTTTTTAACACGTTCAGCACCCGTCCTTACTAATTCAGAAAGTCTCTCAGTTACAATGGATTTTTGCATGCGTAAAGGACAATGCTAAAAAAACCCCAGGCCCGACACAAACGAAATCTAAGTCAGATTTTTAGTAATAATGAGCGATAAATTATTATAAGAAAGGCATTATCGAAATCAATGGCTAAATCCGTTAAAATGCTATTTTTCTATGGCAGTATTTACTTTAAGTCACCTATAAAATATTCCTGTTTTAGTGTGATCTTTCCTTTTATTATTATACTGCGCCCATATAATGTGTATGTATTGTGTATTATCTTGGGTGGGCTAGATGCCAAGAAGATTTTAATCATCCCGCAAAATTTTTAGACAATGTAGTGCAGATTTAGATTTAGAAGCCCATTAATGTATGTCCCTTGAAAAATAAATGTTTTTTTGTAAAATATAAAAGTTTTTTCCCCTGGTGAACCTAAAAAATATATAGGCTCTAGGAACTAGTCAAACCAGTTATATTACAGCACCTAGTATGCTACAGGTAATTAATAGAAATGGTTATTTTAGGAAACATAAAGTAAATCCTGCCAAAGAAAAATAGCAATTTCACTCATTTAGCCATCGATTTCGATGATGCCCTCTATACAGTATTTAATCACCTATTATTACTAAAAACCTGAGATAAATTTCCTTTGTGTCGGGCTTGGGTTTTTTCTCCATACTAAATTAGCATTGTCCTTTGTTGGAAGAAAACCTCACAAAGCAGTCTTTTATCGATTTTTTGGAATCTAAAACATTGTTCCTTTGCATGAACAATTAAAGAGAAAAATAATTAAAATTATTTAATTGTGGATGACAATAAATCCCATCTTCAGCAGCTTCATGTTAAATCCTTCTGTAAAAATAAAACGTACAACTTACTACAATAAAGCGTTATTTTATATGCTACAGGGAAAATAAATATGAAATTTAATTGCAAAGCAAACACGTTATATTCCAAAAGTAGTAAAATTTTCCCACTTTTATTTCAATTTTAACGGTTTATTTTGAAATCTCCAATCAATTAACTCTCATTTGGTACCACGCACGTAAATAAAATCATTCAATAGTTTTAAGATAACGTATTAATTTTTTTAAATAGTATAATTAAAATGTTTTTTGCTAAACATTGCGTTAAGGGAGAATTTTGATAATAAATGATACAAACATTTAGAGTTGAGCTCTTTATATCTCTTAAGCGAAGGAGCATACTGTTACTGATGTGTTTATTGGACTTTTAAAATCTCCTTACTATACACAAAATTTCGTTTGTCTTAAAGAGATTGTGTAAAATTGAGATCTTCGATGGCAGCCTAGTTCGCTGATAGAGTTTACATTACTACCTGGCAAATGGCACGAATTTTCACTATTTCTCATTATCATATATCATATGAGTTTTATTTTTTCCTCTCAAGAATAAAAATCATGTATGAGATTTATTTTTAGAATTCAAAAATAATCCTCACACTTGAATTTTAATTTTTTCGCTCAGAAATAAAAATCACGTCTGAGTTTTATTGTTTAAAGTCATGAATAATAATTATTGATTATTATTTTTTTGATCAAAAATAAGAGTCACGATAATAAGTTCAACAGGTTTTCTTTCTAATGTTACATGAAAACAAGGAAGCAACAACACAAATTTATGAAAATTACGCGTTTTGAATTAAATTCAAACTTCTTTTATATCAAAACACTATAAAAGTGAACGAAAGCAAGAACTGCTTTTTATGTTGCAATTCTTCCCTATCACTCAATAATTTCCGCAAATTGACTCTACTTGCTTTTGTATATTTGTAGAAATTAGTTAGCTTTAATTTTTTTTTTGCCTTGTTCGCTGCTTAGAATTATTGATAAAAGAGTATTATTGTGAGAAAATCTGAACAAATTCACAAAACATGCTAAAAAAATCAACTAATAAATAGCAGCAGAGCAATTTAACGCGTTATTGGGCCCAATATAAAGTAAAAACAATACTGGGTAGTAATAACTATCGAAAATTCGAGGTAAGATATTATTATGAATTCTATTTTTGATCGAAAAAATAATACTCAGTCAATAATTATTATTCACGATTACAGTCTCTGATTAGAATCGAAAAATTTAAGCGACCTTAATTTTAAACAATTAACGTTAGTTGATCCTACGTTTTCGCAAGGAAAAAACAGCGTCGCTGTTGGAGCTATAAAATTTAGAACATTTGAATTTAAAAATAATTTACATACTTTTACTTTTAGTAAGTATCAACATTGAAATATGTACAAAAGATCTGCTCGCAGCATATAATCATTATAAATTCATCGTAATAATGTATTAATAATTATTATCAATTCCACTACAAATTCATTTTCTAGGAAAATTTAAATTGTAATTACTTTGTTTAAAAGAAAAGAAAATCTTGAATTCCTTTTAAACTTGTTCGAAATAAAATTACACTTCTTCGGTTGGAATTTACTTTAAAAAAGAGGAAACATGGATAAGACTTATTATATTAATCTTGATATATTATCATTCGAAAAATGTTCATCAACATGAAATAACATAAATAATTCAATATTTTTTTTTTATCATCGAAAAAACTACACGAATTGCTAAAATTTGCATATTTTTTTACTCACCACAATAAGTCTAAACTGAGTCGAGCTTTTGGCATTAGATAAAAATTTAAGCTCATGATAACAATTGCTTCAATTTATTAACTCCAGTAAGGTGACACAAAAACAATGTTTTATTTAGAACTATCCGCACTTTCTTAACCGCACTTGAATACAAATTAAATGAAGACGTTTTTCCAACAACATATCAACAAAATCAATATGAAAATGACAGCAGCGAGTATGCTGCTTGTTGCACAAATTTATTAATTGGATTATACTCAGTTCGTTTTCACTGCGATCAATTTAATGGCAGTAATTATAAATAACATGGGAATAATTGCTTCTTGTTAACTGAATGTTAGCAGCAGAAGTTGAAAGAGTCGGTTGCGCAAATTTAAACGATCACCTAAACGGGTGACAATGCTGCAACTGACTAAAGTGGGAACCGTACTTCACTGTCCACGTTGGTTATACTACTTATTCAACGAGGAGCTTAAATGTTATTTTTAAACAATTTAATATAATAGAGTCCAGAAGAAGCCTTATTGGTCTTGAAAATTTGTAGTGAGATTGTAGAAAGTTAGAAATATGAGGAATAAACTGGAAAGAAATTTTACTTACTTAACATTAAGTTGTCTTTGGATTTGAAGCTTTTTTTCGATTTGTTCGATGGGAAATTGTGGAACTTCGTAGGGTGCTGATATTTCATTTGGTAGCACGGCCACATCTGTATCATCTGGATTTGTTGGCACTTTATTTGTTGCGCCTGCAATTGAGATTGTTGATGGGGAATCGCTACCTGGAAATAAATAAAAACAACAAATGTGAGAATCAACATTAAATCAATCTAATATATTATAACTTATGTAAATAACAACATTCTAAAATTAAGAGTTACGATGTCTCTCCGTCAGATTGTAATAAGGAATTTGTTTTGAAGGAAAAGTTTGATATTTCACTTTAGCCTTTTGTGGTCCAAGGGCACTCATATGTCGACATTTAATCGTTTAGCCCTTTTTCTAGTAAAAGGCTATAAAAAAATCGAAATAGTATATTAATATTTTACACAATTTAATTCCGATGCATTTTTTTCTAGACATACCGACTTAAAAATCATACCGATTAATAAAAATAAACAAATCAAAATATAACCTGCCAGAAATTTAAATATAGAATTTAAATTTTAGACAAGAAATTTTTGCCAAAGAACGATGAATAAATTTAGAAAATAATAATTAATGACTCCAAGCTAAGCACGTGTTTTGCAATACACGTGTACAAGGAACATGGGCACCCACGTATTTCACGTGAACAAGTGTATTTTAATATACACGTGATCAGGGAATAATCACGTGGAAATATAATTTCACGTGTACACGTGTGTACTCTCGTAAAATAATCTAGCATGAGCGTACGAAGATTAAATTTTAATTACATGTAAATTACATACAGTGGGCAGAAAAAGTATTTAAACAGCAGAAAAATGTGGAAAACTCAAAATATGCACTTTCTGTGTTTTTGAAAGTCGTTTTGCATAAAAATATTTACAATAATATTATTGTCTTTTTTCATAAATAAATAATAAACATATATACAGGACTGGGTAGCATAGTTCATCAGTTCAAAATGAGCTAGCTCAACGGAGAACATAAATTGCTGATCTACCTCAAATGGAGCCAGCTTATATCAGAAAGTGTGGGGTCTCCAATGAAAAGAGGAGATGAACTCTACACGATACATACTACAATCAAATGTAATAGTTGTAAGGCGAGGGGTGTTCAAAAACGCAGTACTTAACGCAAGGTGAAATTCAAAGGTCACTTGAAGGTCAACTTTTTTTTTTATGGAACATACCATGTTTAAACCGCAAATGTAAAGTGCATAAAATTTTACGTTCGAGTATGTGATTCATATGGGCCAAAATGGTCTGTAGGAATCACTTCGAGGTCAAATAACTTCTGGAATAAATACACAGTAATTATGCATTTTCGAACAAATGTCTGTCATACTCACAAAAAGAACTATACATTCATTAATAGAGAGTGAAAAATCTTTAGATACCTGTCCGCACTTATCTGTCCACAAAACAATTCTAGAACCCTTTGAAATTTACTTCTTTAAATTTGTTATTATTATTTTTTGTTATTATTCGTAGAAAGGTAGTCAGAAAAGGGTCGGCTTTAGGACTGGTTACCTAAAAAATGAAAAGGGATAGCTAGATACGTACATATAAAATTAAGGGGAAACTTATGAGGATTCTAAATTACGTAAGAAAAGCCCTTATTAATTACAACTTTTTTTGAGAAATTTGCGTATTTATTTGAAAAAATGGTAAAAAAAATTCTAAAATTTTGAACTTTGAAAATTCGCAGCTTCTAAACGAAGACGAGTAGGAGAGTGAGTAAGCACTCATTTAAAACAAAAGCCACTACTATTCTCTACGATAAACATTAGACTGGGACACAAGCCATATTTAGTATAAACTGCATGGCTTTCATTCCAAATGACGATCAAAAAACCTTTAAGTGACGTTATCTCGAAAATCGTTAGGATTGCTGGAAAACCCGCTTGGTCACTTTAATTAGAACACCCTATATATAAAATTAATTACTGCATTATATGTCAACATCTAATGTAAAATTATAAAATTTAAAATAAGTTTTGAGTGTTTAGAATTGTACACTATGATGTTCAAATAAAGTTCGAAATGATTTTAAGTTAAAATAGAAAATTATTACAATTGAAATTCATATAAAAATTAATAGCGACTCACAATAAATTCATTGCTTTGAAAAGAGATTATAAAAACCGAAAATACAAAAGAATATTTAAAAATTCAAATTTGAAATTTGAATATGAAAAGAAAAGATGAAATTTTAATGCAAATAAAACTTTACGTTTAGCTCACAACTTCTACCAACAAATCATTGTTTAAAACCACGTTGAAGGTTTAATAAAAACCAAGCTACACTTCTTCGTAATTATTAAAAATGTTTATGTTCTGCGAGAAATTTACTTGCTGCAACACAAATTATATTATAAACTTGTGATAATCACAAAATAACAACATAGCAATTAGATTCGAGGCGTTTTTCTCTTAAAACAGATCTAAATTATTTACAGATAAATAACTTCGCAATAAGACGGCAAAGGTAATATTTGACTCACTGCTGCTTGTTCTTTTCCGAAATAATTTTTCATCGGCAAGAAGACGTTGCGACAAATCTATGGTATTAAAGCTCATCATCTTTGAACATTGAAAATATTCAACAAACAGTATGCGGACACCTGAAGTCAACGATTATACACAAAATAACTTGTCCTTTTTCTTGAAAATATCTAAATTCAAGCTAGCAATTAACAATTAACCGGCTTAGTAGCTAATTTTAAAGAAATTGCGTGTGCGAATATAGATACTATCTATAGATTTCAACTGAATGCTCACTTCCGAACTCACAAAGTCTCTTCTCATGCACAAAGCGCCCTATTCACAACTAGTTCAAATTAGTATTAAGAATGAAATTTCACAAAAATATGGCGAGCAAAACAACGCAGACGTTATCAGTAACATATTAAACGACAGTAGCACATTTGCATTTTCCCATAAAATTAGTCAAAAGCTGTGAAATTATCTCTTTAAAATGATCTTGTCGGTATCAAAAACATATACAGTGACCTACAACATTTGGCCAGAAAGCCTGTATGTAGATTTGTAATATTTAAAAAGAAATCACTTGAGATAGTGCTACGCCGTATTCAAGCAATTCCATTCTGCTGAGATACCACATGTACTGTCTATTTTTAGAATTATCTGCAATTTTAGCAGGTAAATAATATTTTCACGGAGATTATTCAGTGCAGAGATATTGATATGTGATTGAAGGTATAGAAGGAGTCATCCACAACGTCATGAGCATGTGCTATTTTTTTTACATAATTTATTTGAATAGATTATCGCAAAATTATCTTTTTCCAAATAAAAATATCTGTCGTGATAACAGCTCTAAAAATGATTGATAGCCTTTCGGAAATGTATTAAAATTGATAACATCTATGCTGTTACGAACTATGTCAAAAACACTTTATTGAAAGTGAACAATGAAATTCGTCAGTTTTACACCAAGGTATAAGCACAATGGGGTTTCGATTATTAGGCTTGTTACACACTCAAACGCCACAAACTAGAGCTCGCTTGCACCAGCTGACTTGGTAAATTCCCGGCAGTGTTTTTGGTGTCACTTGAATATTTTAAGTGAACTGAGCAGCTAGTGGAAATATTATTAAAAAACCTTTACGTTAAATACAGCGCAGCTCAGCTGTAATGCGTGGTGGTACCGAAATGGTTTTAAAACAAGCGCAGCCAACGCAGCCGAGCTAGTGTGTAACATGCCTTATCGCAATGATATTAAAGCTTTCCTTTGATAGTGATACTTTTAGATAAGAACTTCCACTAAATGCGATGGAAGTAGAATAAACTAGTAATGAAATCTCACCGCTCAAATTCTCGGTGCGTATGTGTGTTCGTAACAGGGAAACCAAAATAACAAAATGATCAGTCACTGAAAGCCCATTCAGTGAATAGTGTTGTTCTCGTTTTAACAAGACTGCTACTACTTTAGTACATTCCCTGCTAATCTTTAAGCACTGAGAATAATTCTTTCATTTATGCTTAAATTACTCAAGCAAGAGAAACGTATACCAAAAACATAACAATTACAGAATGTTACATACTCCCTTTTCCAGTACGTAGGCTGGCTCGGGTTGGAGAAAGAGGTATGTGCTCTCATGAAAGTTTGCGCCTTTTTATTGATGGGCGCCACGCGGTTATTTTTTGATGGAATATTTAGGCATATTCAAAAAGAAAATCTGATGCGGGATCATCAGAATATCCACTGTAATCGCTCGTTTGATGTTTCCACGTGGTTCGGAATGTCCTTTTCCGATTTATCGGATATTTTTTTCCAGTGAGAAGATTCTCTGGGTTACGAGTAGCCTAATTGGGCAGCCTTCATGCCTTAAAAATTGTCTTTCTTTCGGCTCTCGGTATCATCAGCTCGCCAGTGTATAGGTTATTTCAATTATTCGTAATTTTCCACGCACTCCATGAAGTTTTAAGACAGGTAAGTTACCTCTTACCATTTCGACTCAAATTCTAAAAAAAAGATGAGAATTTCCGGGAAAGTGCTGCAGTTCTCTAAAGTTCTATAATAGTGTTCTTTTGAGGTGTGCGATCCTCGACAATTTACACTTGCAAATTTTGTTTTCGAGAGTTCTTATTGTATATGCCTTAATCCTAAGCCTTATACTAATTCTGCTAATCCTACGAATACAAATATTACTTGCAAATTCGATTATTGAAACAGGCAATTTACGAAAAACGTCCAGCATTGGCGTACAGAAAAGGAGTGATATTCCACCAAGACAACGCTCGACCTCGTGCAGCATAGCAGACCCTAAAAAAATTGAGGGACAACAAGTCCGAAAATAGGATAAAGTCACAATAGAACAAAAATTTTTCGACTTAAAATCTAGACAATTATAAAAAGAAGGAAACTGAAAGAGTTAAGATGGAAAGAAGTTGTAAATAATAATGGTAAATATATAGTATAAATTTGTTTAAGAAAAGTCAACTTTTAATTCTTTTTTTTACCTATCCCCCAAAATATTTACCCACGAAATTGTAAATTTATACTAATTCGAAGGAATGACCAACCCTTCTGTTAGGACTCGTGGTAACTGATTAATTGGTAAATTGATTAACCCGTTGCTATTCGGTTTATTGGTTACTATTCGGATAAAACCAATTTAAAAAATTGATTTGGTACCAAGTAATATCAATATCTAAGACTAGAAAAATGCACCTATATGTGAGTGTAAGTACTAATTTCCAGATCTTTAAAGATCTCCAGATCCAAGATCTGTATAAATTTCGGGGTCTTGTGTTGTTGTTGCAATTACGTGTCTAAGTAAGATCCGGATCTTGAGATCTATGGATCTTGTGAAAAAAAACACGGCTATAGTTAATAGACGGGGAAGATTATAGAAAATAATGGCCAATATACAATTACTTAATCTTCTTTCTAAAATCAAACATGAGCCATTTATTTTGAAAGTGGCACCTTCATTTGGCACAGATGAGAATTACCTAATACAGCTCAAAATTCTACTTTTACCGAATCTTATGCTATTTATAATCCAAAGTTTAATGTTAAAGGTGGACGAACTATAATACTAAGTGGGCGAAAACAGTGGTTATTTATTTTAAATGCTAATTAACGAAATTAACTTGTGAATTTCAGAAAACATAATGATGACCGTATTGCGATTATATTTAAACAAGAAAACTATAAATAATTATTTGACTTACCTGACAGATCATAAGAAAACCCCACATTCTTCAAACGAGGACTTTTTGGTGCAGGCGTGCTGGGCTTTTGTTCAGGAGCCAAAGATTCTACAGAATCTAAACTTATTAATACTCCACGCACACTCATTTTGTATTTCTAATATTATCAACAATTACTATCAAAATAATACTGTCAAATTTGATTTGATTTTATATCACCGCTCTCAACAATTCTAGTAATAGGGCCTTAATTCAATAACTAAATCTCAAAATCACAGTTTCTAGATCGTCAGTAAACTTTTAAACGTAGTCTATGAACCAGTGCAATGATTTTATAAAACACTTAAATTGCCTGTAAAGATTACATAAATTGCAAACCTCAATTGATATTGTATAAAAGTTTGAAACTGTGTTATCGCTGAATGATAAATAATAATCAGCCGCACGAATGGTGAACTCGTCAGGTAAAAAACAAGAACTAACATTGCAATCAAGGAAATTCAAAACGTGAAGTGCGAAAAAGACTGCTTGTTTAAATACTTATCACATTTTATGGTAGAATGAGACAACTGAAAGAGTTATTTTTGCACACCAAGAAACATCCGCCGGCATGATGTGATAAAATAAGCATGAGCAGACTAACTGCGCTGCACAATAGCCGCCTAGTGTAAATTAGCACAAAATTTATTGTTGCTCATTTTCATGTCTTGCAACTTTTAGTATTTTTATACCACGAATTTATTAGCTTAAATTTTGAAGAGAAATATTAGAGAGATTGAGTCATTTTTATAGAAAATCTAGAATATGCGTTTGCTCTTGGCTTCGTGACAAATAGAATTAGTTTATTGACTCCGCGCAGTTAAAAATATTATTTTTTTGTCATTTATGAGGAATGGGAGAAATTTTAAAGACTTAAAAGGGAAAAGGATTTTGATCAAAAGCAAGCAGCGCCCTTTCTTTTCACTACATATTTTCTACGTAAATGCCCCGTTTAGGAGATTTTAGAGCAATCAGAATTTCATGTTTCTTCACATATTGTTGATCGGCAATTTTCTGCTAAAACTAACCCATGTCACCGGCAATTTTCCGTGGTTAAATATTAGAATATTTACATTTCACAAATTAACATAAAATTGGTACAAATATCTTCTGCATTATTTATTAGTATTTTTTCAAATACGGTACGTGACAGGTACAAAAAATAAATATATCATTTCAAAAATTTGTGCCATTTTCTTGATGACAACTTGTATTATCCCCTCCATACATTCATCTCAGTGCCAGGAAAATGTGAAACACCTAGCCTATATCATGATTGTGTGAGATGTTATAAGCGGCGAAGGTGTTAGCATAGAAATAATATCAAACAGGAACCCCAAGTAGTCAATTTATATTTGCAGTGGAAACGAGGCTTTTATGTTCGAGAGCACAGTACAGGCATAAAAAAGATATATAAAAAGCGAAATACACTCCTGTGTACCACCGCACATCTTTTAAAAACTCACAATGTAATTCTTTCGATTTTATTTGGTGGAATTTTGATAAATCGTGATTTTAAGTGGTGAGATTTCGCTGCCCAGGTAATTCAAA